>APFE031066704.1:165221-180930 GCA_000404065.3 Pinus taeda
TTTAATTTTAGGTTTAGTTAGATGAAAGGGCACGATCATAAGATCATGCCCTTTCCCAAAGGGTGCCCATGGCGGTATGTAAGCCAGGCAACCCATTGTAAATCATCATCATCTGTAATTCATTTATTAATAAAAGTATTTTTTATATATATTTCTATTTATCTGGAAGTTTTACACTTCACTCTCGTTGGAGTCTCAACAACTACGATTACATCTTAATTGATGACTAACATCATCTTGACTCCAATTAAGTTTTCCTAAGTTAGACTCAGGAAATATTTTGATTATGGCTAATTAATTTAATTGAGGTGTCTCCAGGTTTTTTCTTGCGAAACCTTTTCTAGGTTTTGGAGATCTCGTGTTCCTTAACCTCTTAGACATCATAGAGACCAGAACACTTGTTTGCTGCTACTCCAAAAACTAACACTCCCTCTTAGCGAGGAAGGTGTTCTCTGCTATACCCATATGCTCTCTAAAGTAGACAAGCTTTTTCCACCTTAAGGCTTTCGTGAGTACATCAGCCACCTGTTGGTCTGTGGGAACATTCTGAAGCTGAATTGATCCACATTGCACACAATCTCTGATTCACTTGCTAAATTTTGTAACTGAACCATTCTGTGCTTCTATTGCGCAACTCTAATCTCAAACTGTTGATGCCGCTGAGTTGAAGTCTCTTTGGCTAGAACTGCACCTTGCTCTCTGCAACTGGCCAATTCTCACTGCCTCTCCCCTGTCTCTGCGTTGCTTCCATCACTACACCTGTATGTACTGATCTCAAACTAATCTATTGAATCACTGCAACTAGCTCTGCACCTGTCTCCCGAGTATCTGGCTGTGCCTAACTGGCTCTACATTGTCTCTCAAGAATCTGACTATGCTTTACTAATCTTGCGGTCCTCCTGCTACTTTAAACTCTTGGGCTCCCATAGAAAAGGTAATGATCCAACTAGGGAACACACAACAACTGGACCTGATCCATTGATCATGCCCTCCTTGGATAGATCTAGACTTCCTTGTTGCTCCTCCCTTGGATCTCCCATCTGGCATACTAGAGTGTCACACTCCTCCTAAGGATAATACCGCAAACATAGTGAATTCACCCTCCAATCTGGTGGACAAATTCTCAATCTCATTTAAAGTTGTTGTCTGCTTACCCTTCTTGTCCTTTTTCCTCTTTAGACACTAGTCGAGGTAGTGACCAAGCTCACCACATCTAAAGCACTTGACCTTCGATAGATCATTCTTCTTCTTCTCTCCTTGACCTTCGACAAGACTGAGCCTCAGCACTTCCTAAGGGAAGTCGCTCCATAGGCATTCCCAATCTGGTAGCTTGTCTCGTCTAGTAATCACCTAAATGAATTTTCGCCATTCCTTGGTAAACCCGTTGAGAGCTGTATGCACCAATTCGTCCTCTGTCGACTTCACTGCAACTACTGCAACTCCATCTTTGACATCCTGAATCCTGGTGAGATAGGACGTTATGTTCTCGCCCTTCTGCATTTTGACCATCGTCATCTGCTCCTTGAGTATCATCTTCTGACTCTCGGAAGGATCCTGGTACAACTTGATGATGGCATCCCACATCTTCTTTGCAATTCCCTTCTTTTCAGTATGTGAGACGATATGATCCCGTACTTCGTCGAGGACCATCCTTTTAGCCTTTCCATGTCCTTCCTATAATCATGTAACAAGATAGGATTTGCTAGTATAGCTACAATTTTTGTCACAAACTCCTTCAAACCATGTTCATCCAAAAGGAATAGCATCCTGGCTTTCTAGATGCCAAAGTTGGAGGCTCCGTCCAACCTGTCTTGATCTCTTAATCCTGCCGCGACCATTTTCTTTGAAAACTAAAAAACTCAATAAACTGGAGAACTAATGAACCTGGAAATCTCCTTCCCCTTCTAGTAAGTTAACTCGACCTTCTCCTCTATAGCTCACACTAGCAAACAGTTGTTGGGGAACTTGCACTAACCTTTGGAACCTTTTCCGAAAATTTGCTCTCCTTGATGCTTCACTCTTGGGCAACTTGCTCTACCATCAGAACCTCTCTCAGCACTAGCACACACACTGTTGACCTTGAAACACACACTGGCTCGACTATTAGTATGATTTGGCAGTCCACACGGCCTCAATTCAGCCTCTATTGCTGAAAATGATAGCCTCCTCCCTGACATTGGGAAGTTGGAAACCCTTTGAGAACTTTTTGGAAATTCCCTCTCTGAAACACTTTGTGTGCTTTCTCTTCCTTGCCTTGTGCTGATTTGCTAAAACAAAACCCTTATGCTGCAAATCTATGCGCTAGATTTGCTTTGCGAATCTTTGATTTGCTCACTAGAAAACCCTCTCTGACAACCTCACTGCATGCTACCCACTCTGAGACAATTCACAATTTTCCTCCAGACTGGACTAGAAATCAAATTGTTGCCTCTATGCAATTCACACTGCCTGGTTGGCCTGCACAAATCTGGTTCTCTATGCATCAAATCTCCCTATGTGCTGCACAACCCTCACTTCTACAGCCTTTGATTTGATCTTCACTGCTTTGATACCATGTGAAATTTCCTCGACTGTAATAAACTATAATTTAATCTTCTATCTATTGGAGATTATTTGTCTTCTGAATTATTAATTTGGAAAATAATGATTAAATTACTATTACAATCTTCACAAATAAGAACATTGTGAAATGTAAAAAATGGAACTAAGAAAATATGCATAGACACATAAAAATATGACATTGTTATTTTTGGACAATTGTCCATGGAAAAACCCCGAAGGGAAAACCAATGCCGTAGCTTCAACTATTTAGGAGAAATTACAACTAGTTTCCTTTCACTGGAAAACATCTGGCAAATATTAATCTCAACTGGAAAAATAATCCAGAGACGAACTATCTCCTTCTGCTACTTGATCTGGTCCTCTCCCATGCTATTCACATTGTCTATGGGAAATGTGCATTCTTGCTTTCCGTAAATTTGTTTAGCCCTAGAATCACCTTCTTGCAAGTCGTCCTACCTCCCTCTG
Organism: Pinus taeda; assembly: GCA_000404065.3. NCBI lineage: Eukaryota > Viridiplantae > Streptophyta > Pinopsida > Pinales > Pinaceae > Pinus > Pinus taeda. The sequence continues at coordinate 168,249 of APFE031066704.1, forward strand.
CCTCTGAAATCCTCTTGCTTTTCCTACAGAAAATAGATCTGACCTCTAGCAACTAAAACATGGTTTCTTCTGGCAACTCGCACTAGGAAATATGGCTACTCGCACTAGTTGATGTGGCTTCATTTGCAGATGAATTTGGCCTCCTATTCATGTCTTACGAACACTGGAAAATACTGAGGACATCTCCTTAGGACTCTTGCTCTTAAATCTTTGTTGAAACCCTTGCCTCTAATGCTTCCCCAGCTTCAACTGCGTCCTTGCTGAATACCTACAACTATGTAGTTGAACTACTCACCTCACAACTGATGCCTTCTTCAAAGTCTTCGACCTGCTCTTAGAATCTCTTGTTGGAGTCTCAACGACGACGGTTACATCTTAACCAATGGCTAACATCATCTTGACTCTATCAACTAACTTTTTTGGAGTCTCTAGAGAAAAATCAAACTTCCTTAATTAATTCACTTTCATTAACCAAATTTCCTAAGTTAGACTTAGGAAATATTTTTATTATGGCTAATTAATTTAATTAAGGTGTCTCCAAGTCTTTTCTCGTGAAACCTTTTCTGGGTTTTGGAGATCTCGTGTTCCTTAGCCTCTTAGACATCATAGAGACTAGAACACTTATCCATTGCTACGCCAAAAACTAACAAGGGCTTGAGTGATATAACAGGGAACACTTGTTTCCTTGGTGGTGATCCAAGGGGGACTTTTCCAACCCCCTCTTCTCCTCCACCAAAGCATTGGCAATGGCTCCTCTGTTGTAGGGAGTCTCTTTGGCAATGGTAGTAGCAGGGATGCCCCCTATCCCCCTCCCTTTTGATGAAGAAATCATCACATTCCAACAAATAGTCACAATAGTAGGCAAGGAGACCATGAACCCCTCGAAGTAGCGCTTAAAATTTGTCAAAACCTTGGAGGGAATCCCCATAGTGGAGTTCACTCATTCTCTCCCCAAAGACAAGGTTCTCGCCTTCCATGTATGAACATTGGTTGCTCAATCTAGTGGGCTTTGATCATCACCATAGACAATGGAACATTAGATCACCGACAATTAGAGATCTCTCATCTGTGAAAATTTGGTGACCCAAAATCCTTCTACAGCAACTGATAATGTTTCTTCTATTTGTTAAATTAATCAAACAAATTATTTGCAGTTTCCTACGACAAATATTGAAACATATACACTGCCTTCACAAAATAAATACTGCGGAAGACATAAAAACATTGGAAGAATAGATGCACACACACAATAATACACTGTTGTCTTCGGACCAATCTCCCCGAAAAAATTGGTGTAGCAGTTGAGGATTTTATTATTATGCAGTAATAAATTAGAGTACAAATCTATGAAAGCTCAAATCTAGCTTTCCATACAGAGAAAATGACCGACTGAAGTCTAGTGAGAAAAATCTCACTTCCACCGGTGATCTGACACTGATCTTGTGTAATGACCCATCTACTAGTATAAACGAAATGTGAGTTATTAGCATGCAGACGATGCATGCATATGCAGCTACACATGCATGCGTCGTCTACACTGCACTAGTAGTCATATTAAATTATAAAGACATTCTAAGCATAAGATAAATGATGTAATTGTTGAATATATTAAATAAATATCTAACTCGCAAAAATATATACTGGAATATGTATTTTAGTATGTATCGTTATCATAATAAGTAACCATAGAACATTATCCAAAGGTTCTAAATTTAAATTACTAAAGTTTAAAAAGGAGTCATATTGTTATAAAAGAAGTAACTTTATACTAAAGGTTAAACATTAAAAGGTATAATATAATAAAATATTAAATAAATATTAATAACAAAAGCACTACGTAAGTGACGAGTGTCAATATAGAACATGACTACCTCTTTAATTCACGGTAAGGAGCCACGTAATAAGTGGTGGTTCTAAGAAATAAAAGGAGAAGGGAGTAGGACTGAAAGGGGATCTTTTGCTGCTTGGGAGCACAGTATTGAGAGGAGGAAAAATTGTAACAGAAGACAGTGAGGATTGAGCCTTAAATGTCCTTGAAGTTTTTGGGCACAAGGGAACAAATTGCTTCAATTGAGAAGCATTCTAGACTAAGTACCTAGGTCGTACCTAGTTTTTCTGGGAGGTTTTGGTAGCGGGAGCGAGAACGGGAGTAATTCTGATGCATTTTCAACCACAGTAAACTAGGTAAGTACTCTATAGAAAATTAATGAATTTTGGTTAATTTCTTAAAATAGGTTCCATAATTTGTTAAAGGTAAATATATGAGAAAATTTAGAGCCTTAGGTATTAGGGGAAGGTTTTCAAACCCTTGGGATCTTACAGGCCCTAGAAATAACTAATCCTGTATCCACCAATTAAATTTGGGTAGCAGTAAGTTAGAACATACTCCTCTATCGAGTTTGTGTGATATTGACATTTAGACCAGTGCACAAAATGCTGCTCGCTTAGACCGACTAAAATGTGTTGAAATTTGGTACCGGAGGGCAGGTGGTTCCTTAAGGTTTTGATCTTTGGCCTAGGGAAAAGTGTCCAAAAGATTTTAATTTTTCTCCTAAAGTGACTTTATAATTTTTATAAAGTTAAATCTAATTTAAAAGTGACTTTAAGTGATAAAGTTACTAAAGTCTAATTTTAAAGTGGACTTTTATAAAGTCAATGAAAAATTAGAAAGGAAAAGTGACTTTGGAAATAAATGACTAAGTGGGTCTTTATTAAAGTGGGGTGAATTAAAAAATAGAAAGTAAGATTTAAATGAGCATTTAATCTTAGCCATAAATCTAAATCTATTTCAGCCATTAGATTTAGGGATCACCCAAAAGTCACTTAGGGTTGGATTAAGGGAGGAAAATGAGGAAAAAGATCATTCATTCTTTCATGAGCAGATTGAGAGAAAGAGAGCAAGAGAGCAAGGGAAATTTCTGGACAAGGAGGAGAAGAAGGCAGCAGCTTGGCACACATACCAAGGCAGCATTTAAGCAAATCCTTACCGCTGAATGAGCAAGCAGAAAAAGGCAGATTTTGGCTGAGCAAACAGTAAAAGGCAGATTTGTTTTTGCACAGAAATTGAGGCAGCGGATTTTCTGCACAAAAATCGAGGTCTATCCGTACAGTCCACACGGCTGTCAGTACAGTCTGTACATCCGTACAGCAGTTTTCCAGCTTGACTGTGAGGCAGGAAAAAGAGAAGTTGTAAATTTGGTTGCTGAATTTTCGCTGAATATTTTCTCACTGTAAAAAGGCATTTTCCAGAAATAAAGAAGAGCTCTCAAGCTGGTTTTACCCAAGAGTTGGAGGGGGTTTTTCCAGGGTCACATTGACAAAAAATCACAGTGTTCAAATGTGTTAAATGACTGTTTGTTACTGCTGATTTTTTTTTTTTTTTTGTTGGTTCTGCATTTTCTAGCATTCTAAAAAATTTCTAGAATGTGTTTTTAGCAAAAAAATATTTTTTCAGTTGTTAAATGTATGGATATGGGAAAGAGCATTTAACTATATGGGAGAAATAAGGTGAAACTGAAAACCGGGGTGGGAAAACAGAAATTTTTACAAAATGTCCATAAGAATTAAATGTATAAATCTGTCAACATGTTTGTCTTGACTTAATACTTACAGTGGAAACAAGAAAAATTAGTCTCATCTCACAACAAAATCCACACCAACTCCTCAACGTATATTATTAAAATTTTCTATATCAAGTTTATTTTAATATGAGACCGAACCAAATCTAAATATAATTTTATTTTTTATTTATTTTATTTATTATTTATTATTTGTTATTTTTTTATCTCACTAAAAGTTCTCTGGCTCTTGTCAAATTGTGAATAAGTTTTATGTTTTGATGCCTCTTTTCCTTGTAAGAGATTTCAGAGATTTACTTCTGCCTGAATCTGAGCTTTACCGAAATGGATTGGATCTGTGTCTAGAAGATTTGCATAAAACAAACAACAGGGTCTAAAATCTGTCCATAGAAATTCTCTAAACATATGCAACCCTTAAAGAGATTAGATATGACTTGAAGCATTGTAAGACTTTGAAGAGGCACTAAATTTGCATTAAACATAAGTCAAGATATTAACAAATTCAACCGCCGTTTGCTTCAGACATTCATGGTTAGGCCAGAACTGAATCCTTGTCCAATCTAATGCAAGTAGAGGTGGCCACAATAACACATAACAAATCTGCAAAATTACATCCTTGGAACACTGAATAGATCTTAACGTCAAACCCTAGGCATACTGTACATACAGGTTTGTCTAGAAGTGCAGCCCTTTAAGAGTCAAATTCTTTAAATTTGCTTTGCCTGAATTATCCATGGACACCTCGTTGCCCTTCAACTGTAATTCCTGCGTATTGACCATCGAAAAATAATCAATACAATCTGTAAAACCAATTATATAGGTAAAAAAAAAAAAAAATCACTGTAACTGAATTTTTTGATATCCGTGTGAGTGTCTGGAAGGTTTCACCTAAAGATTTTAAGCAAAGAGGCTCTTATGTGCTTGTTGGAATTTCTAAGTCTATCCATTAGAAATTCTTGCTGTACTATCTGATTTATTTCTTCCTACTTGTTCAGTTACTTAACAAGTTATTTACCATGTAAATACTGAAAATAAATACAAGTACAATATCAACACATACAGATCATCAATTGAAAGAAACAAGCACACAAGTGACACGGTTATTTTTGGACTAATGTCCCCGGAAAAATCCAATGCAGGAAAACTGGTGCAGCTATTAGAGGGTTTTATTATTAAGCATTTTCAAAATACAATCTAGGTGCCAGAAAATGGCTCACCCAACAGAGAATGCCCTCGGGAGTAGTACCTCTCAGTCGGAGACAGATATTCTGGCTAAATCACAGGAGGAACGATTCCACAGCAACACTGCAGCACTTCTGCTGCTCTCTGTCACTTTGATAGGGACTGCGTCACCCTATCCAACTCTCTAGCTCCAATCTGCCTCATGAAATCTCCCAGCGTTAGCCTATTTGGCCTAGCATCAGCCTCTCGAGGCTTTGCGTTAGCCTATCTGGCCCAGCGTGAGCCTCTCGGGGCTCTGCGTCAGCCTCTAGAACATCTGCATCTCCCACGTTGGCCCTCCTCAGGCTCTGCACAACTCCTGGCTGCCTTTGCGTGGCCTCTGGCTACCTCTGCGTGGCATCTTGCTGGCTCTGCATCAACCCTCTCTCGGCTTCTGCGCTGATGCTCCCGGTACTATCTCTACCTCTCTGCTACTGTATTCACTGCCTCTCAGCTGCAACTCTGATCACTCCTTCGATTTCCTTAGCAAGCCCTGCCCCAAAAAATCGAATTCTTGATCAACTCAATGTTGTTCTCCAATTGACCCTTAAGCCTCTTCTTATATTTTTCTCGTTGACAACTCAATGGTCAATATTAAGTCCCTAATCAACGACTAAGATTAAATCTGGCTTGATCCATGACTTTTGTACCATTCTAACTCAGTTTTATACTAATTCACATTAATATTTTTTTTCCCTAATTTTAGACTTAGGGACTCCATTAAAAATATTAATTATTTTAATACCTCCCAAACTGGTTAGATTCTGGCCAAACCATTTCTGGGTCTTGGAGATCTCATGTGCTTTAGCCTCTCCACCAATTTTCGTGGCTATAGCACATCTAATGCTACCCCAAATCAACACTCCCTCTTAGCGAGGATTGTGCTCTAGTAATACTCCTCACTGAGTATCACCTTGATCATCCAACATCGGTCCCTGAGCTGATGCTAGGCTTGCCACCCAACATCCTCTGCACTGTTGCATCATGTACTGCTACCCATGGCCTTGCCACTGCCACTGCTGCATCTGTACGGCAGCTCCCTTTGCATCCGTGTTGCTGCCCATGGCCTTGCCATTGCCACTGTTGTATTTGCACTGCATCCCCCTCTCATCATGTTGCATTGTGCTGCCCATAGCATTGCCACTGCTAACTATTGCATTGCAACTTAGTTACTGAGAAGTAAGTAACTGATCCTCCCAATTTTAACATCTCTGTCAGGCTAGAAACACTCCCGATGTTGAAGCTCCCTCTGTCATTGACAAGTGCTCCCTCTACAAATCTCTACGCTATTGCAACAACTCCATGCCTCTCACATTGCTGCCTCACACTGTCCTGGGACTCCTGCATTATTGCCCTCTATTGCTCCATCCGCATCAGTCTCTACCGACATTCGCCAGTCCTGCTACTCTTCGAGGCTCCTGTAGCTAGGCATAATCCAAGAGGTTGGGTACCTCAAGGATCCTGCCCCTCATCGCCTGTAGTCTGTCTGACTACAACTCGATGTCTCCCCACCTCTTCTCTCGAGGTGGATGAGCACTCATGGCACAATTGTCATCAGTCTCCACTTCCTTCTCCACCTTAGTCGGCGCAACCTTAGTCTCAGAAGCCTCTCCCTTGCTCTTCTTCCTAGGACACTGGTTCGCATAGTGACCCAGTTCCCCACAATGGAATCATTTGACCTTGGAGAGGTCCTTCTTCTTTCTTTTCTCCTGCTTTCCCGCAGACGCGAGAGCCACATCTTCTTGTTCCTCCTTCTTGATTCTGACCCCTTTTCCGCTACTCCCTGCCTTGGACACCCATCTGATCTCTTCTTGACGAATAGCCGCCCACAGTTCCTCCCAATCTGGAAGGCTCGTCTTGCCCAGTATGCTTTGGAAAAATACCTCCCAATGCTCTGGGACTGTGTTCAATGTGGTCCTCACCATCAGTTCCTGATCCGATGTAGCCCCTATGGAAGTTAGCTGATCATGGATCTCCTTCAATCCACCGAGAAAGACATCTATCTTCTCTTCCTTCTGCATCTGATATGACTGCAACTGGTTTTCAAGTAACATCCTCCTCTGTACAGAAGTATGCTAGTATAATTTCTTCAGGGTCTCCCACATCTCATTTGTCGTCTCCTACTCGGCAATGTGTGGCACCACATGATCCTTGACACCATCAAGGATGATGCACTTTGCCCTGGCCATTGCCTCCTTGTACTTGTCATTTTCAGTTGAGTCAACTGGGATCCCTACCGTTTTTAAGGCGAAGTGCTTGATGCGATATATGTCTAGAATGGACAAGATCTTGACCTTCCAGACTATGAAGTTCAAAGCTTCGTATAGTCTATCCTGATCTCTTAGCCCATTCACTGCCATTCACTGCTCCTCTTTCGACTCTTTCGAGTCTCTCAACTTCTCGTCTGGAAGTTCTCGGTTTGACTCCCTCTGAGCCTCGATTTCCCTCTTGGAAACCCCTCTGCCAATGTCGAGATGCCCCACTCCGATCGTTTGTGCAACTACACCATTGATCTGGATTTCTTGGCTAGAAATCCTTGACAACAACTCCCTCCTCCTTGGTCTTGCCTTGTTAGGTACTGTTTTGACCATAGTACCCCATCGACTTCACTTTGCAACTTACGCACAACCTCCTACGCCCCAATAATTTGAAGGTTAGAGCCTCTAGGCTCTGCGCAGTTTTGGCACTGACACAATCTGCACCTCCTGGCCACAACGTCGATCCTTCTTGACTGAGAAAGATGACCGGGCACTGCATAGGTTCGGTTTGGTCCTCTCTGCCTCAGTGCTGATCCTCTTCCTTGCTCAAACTGATGACACAGGCTCTCTGCGTCACCCCTTCCTTGCTGCTTTCTACTAGGAACAACTTTGTCACTCGGGACAATTGTTTCTGCTGCTGCTCCTCTGCTCGGCTGATGCCTTCAGTTATCCTGTGATCTGCAACCACGCTCTGATACCACGTTGGAATTTCTAAGTCTATTCATTAGAAATTCTTCCTGTACTATCTGATTTATTTCTTCCTACTTGTTCAGTTACTTAACAAGTTATTTACCATGTAAATACTGAAAATAAATACAAGTACAGTATCAACAAATACAGATCAACTAAACGAAACAAGCACGCAAGTGACACAGTTATTTTTGGACTAATGTCCCCAGAAAAACCCAATGCGGGAAAACCGGTGCAATTATCAGAAGGTTTTATTATTAAGTAGTTTCGGAATACAATCTGGGTGCCAGAAAATGGCTCACCCAACAGAGAATGCCCTCAGAAGTAGTACCTCTCAGCGGAGATAGATATTCCGGATAAATCACCGGAGGAACGATCCCACAGCAACATTGCAGCACTTCTGCTGCTCTCTGTCACTTTGATAGGGACTATGTCACCCTATCCAACTCTCTAACTCCAATCTGCCCCACGAAATCTCCCAACGTCAGCCTCTAGGGTCTGCGTTAGCCTCTCTGGCCCAACGTCAGCCTATTTGGCCCAACGTCAGCCTCTCGGGGCTCTGCGTCAGCCTTTGGAGCCTCTGCGTCTCCCACGCTAGCCCTCCTTAGGCTCTGCACAACTCCTGGCTGCCTCTGTGTGGCCTCTGGTTGCCTCTAGCTAGCTCTATGTCAAGCCTCTCCCGGCTTTTGCATTGATGCTCCTGGTGCTATCTCTGCCTCTTTGCTACTGTATTCACTGCCCCTCCGTTGCAACTCTGATCACTCCTTCAATTTCCTCAGCAAGCCCTGCCCCAAAAAATCAAATTCTTGATCAACTCAATGTTGTTCTCCAATTGACTCTCAAGCCTCTTCTTATACTTTTCTCGTTGACAATTCAACGGCTAGGATTAAGTCCTTAATCAACGACTAAGATTAGATCTGGCTTGATCCATGATTTTTGGACTGTTCTCACTCAGTTTTATATTAATTCACATTAATATTTTATTTTCCTTAAGTTTAGACTTAGGGACTCCATTAAAAATATTAATTATTTTAATACCTCCCAAACTGGTTAGATTTTGCCCAAACCATTTCTGGGTCTTGGAGATCGCATGTGCTTTAGCCTCTCCACCAATTTTCGTGGCTAGAGCACGTCCGATGCTACCCCAAATCAACATTGCTTACCATTAGCAAATTCTCGTACACATCTACGACCATAGAGTCATACATATGCAATACTGGATACACAATTGAGAGACTATCATAAGCATGTCACTATCATTTAAGCAAGGCGTTCTTTGTGTTCAACCTATTTCCCAGTGATGATAATATCGCCGATATTTCGGCGATATCGGCAAAAATCGCGATATTTTCATATCACCGATATATCGGCATGCAAATATCGCGATATTTTCGTTATTTAAAAATCGCGCTCGAAATACGAAATATCGCCGAAAAATCGGAAAATATCGCGATAACGGAGAAAATATCGCCGGGAGGTTTTATAGTTTATAAAAATGCGATTTGGTTGTGAACTTTTCGTTGTTTTTATTCGCTGTTTGGCTGCCGAGGGTTTACCTGCGCCCACGACCGTCGACTTTCTCCGCCTCCGGTTCCGCCTCCGGTGCCCACGCCAGCGACCACGGCCCACGACCGAGGGTTTACCAAGGGTTTATCCCACGCCAGTGCCACAGCCCACGACCGTCGACAGTCGACTATCCTACGCCAGTGCCACGGCCCACGACCGTCGACTTAACAGGTGAGTTTTAACTACATAGCACATAACATGCTTCAAACCAATAAATAGTTGGAAACTAATGCATATATTCTCTTTTTTTTCTAATGAAGCGTTTTCATTCTCAACTTTTGTTTTCCTTAAAATTAATTTCTTTCAACAAGAGTTGCATTTCTTTCCCCAAGTTTCACTCGGGTTCAAAAATACATCCTTCATTGTTTTTCTTAGGCAGTGGAAGTTGGTCTTTTTCACACTTACTAAATTAGGCTACTAGTTAAAAGAGTCAATCGGTTTAAGGTTTCGGGGTTGTGATGATGTTAAACATTGGACAACCTGTCCATGATCTAAATCAGTTGTTGAACTACCTGCCTGTCTGTCGGGTCACTGCAAAAAAATCAGAGTGAATTAAGTATCTATAAATAGTTTTGAAGTTTCTTATTTTCCTTGAACATTAGATAACCCGCAGATGCACTTATCAATTTCCTAATCGAATGCTGAATAAGCTATATAGTCTCTGGATAAACTTTAAAGTGAATTGAATATCTGTGAAAGGTTTTTTAGTTTTTGTTATCCTCCATATTAAAAGTAGAATATAAACTCAGGCAATCTATTCATTCTCACATGAAAACGCCTTTTCTAAATGACACTAAAGGTAATTCAATTCTTTTGTGTGGAATATATATTGTACACACTGTCAAACTGTACACCAAAGTTCCATGAATTTGCAACCATGAAAACAAATTAAAAGAAAGGTGGCAACGAATAAAATAAATTAAATTAAAACTGTTTAGTCTGCATTCCTTGTTTCAGATTTGTATGCTCGAGAAGTTACATCTCGCGTTCAGGCTTGGAATTTCAAAAAAACTTCCGTCAAATTTGATATTTTTCACATTTCTTAACATTACAGTTAATTATTAATTTATTATTTATTAAGTTACTAATTCCAATTTTTTTTGGTGCTATAGGTTTCCTTTTGAGTTAGCCCACTACAATTACAAATATGCCGAAAGCCTTGGACCCATTTTGGGAGTATGGGACCCCTGATGGTGTGAGTCGGGCAAATCTATCATGCAAATTGTGTGGGGCTACGATGACAGGCGGGGTTACGCGATTGAAATACCATCTCGCTAAACTGCCTGGACATGATGTTGGGCTTTGTACAGTTTCTAGTCCGGAGCTTGTACGAAAAGCTCTTGAGGCAATTGAAGACAAGGACAGAAAGAAGGAAGAGGCGGAAAGAAACAAAGCTGAACGTGCAGGTAGATCTTTCGGGTTACCTTCTCCTGATTTTGGTGTTGAGGATACTGGATTTGGGCCTAGTGGGAGGGGCTCCACAACTGGCACACCATCACATGGTACTCCTAGTGTAAGTGCAAGGTCATCATTTTTTGTTCCACGAACAGGACCTGGAGCACAACCTGGCATAAAATCGCTTTATAAAAGGAAGGAGAAGCAAGAAGCAGATAGACTCATGGGGAGGGTTATTTTTTGGAGCGACTTACCTCTCAGCATCACAAAACCCAATCCATATTGGCAGCCAATGTGTGATGCTATTGCTGTTGTGGGCCCAGGGTACAAAAGTGCCACATATGAGGAGTTGCGGGGGCCAATTCTTCAAGCAGAAAAACAGGACATCAACTCTAGATTGGCGGAGTTGAAAAAAGACATGGGAAGCCACTGGATGCACAGTGATGTCCGATGGTTGGACAGATAGGAAGGGTAGGACCCTTCTAAATTTCTTGGTACATTGTCCCAAAGGTACCATGTTTATTAAATCGTTGGATGCATCAGAACATATCAAAGATGCAGCAACGATATGTGAGTTGTTAGATGGGTTCATTCAGGAGATTGGTGTGCAGAATGTGGTGCAAGTCATAACAGACAATGCAGCTAGTTATGTGTCTGCCGGCAGAATGCTTATGGAGAGGCATCCCCCATTGTTCTGGACTCCATGTGCAGCGCATTGTCTCGATTTGTTGCTTGAGGATATGGGGAAACTCTCCTTCATCAAGGAGACAGTTGATATGGCTAGGATCATCCCCAAGTTTATTTATAACCATGCTTTTGTTCTTAGCCTTATGAGGAGGTACACTAAAAACAAGGAGTTGCGGCGTCCTGCCATCACACGTTTTGCCACAACATTTATTACTCTTCAGTCTTTGCTTCGATGTCAGTTCGAGTTGAAGCAAATGTTTGTTTCTGATGATTGGCGTAATTCTAGATACAACAGGAGACCTGAAGGGAAAGCCATTGAAAAAATGTTGTACTCTGAGACATTTTGGCATGGAGTAGAAGAAGCATGTGCAGTTAGCGAACCTATAGTAAAGGTTCTTAGATTGGTGGATGGAGAGAAGCCTGCAATGGCTTATTTGTATGAGGGCATGGATAGGGCCAAGGAGGCCATTCGTTCCTATTATGCAGACAAGGGTTCTGCTGGCCTTGATAGGCAGATGGTGTTATGGGATGTGATCGATAGTCGGTGGACAGGGATGCTTCATCGACCCATTCATGCAGCAGCACTCTTCTTCAACCCCGCATTTGCATACAAATGCAACTTTGATTTTGATGGTGAGGTGATGGAAGGGCTCCATACATGTATTCAGAGGATGGTACCTGATCCTGAGCTTCGTAGCATGATCAATTGCGAGATACAGTCTTATCGGGATTGTGTTGGCCTATTTGGCTTTGATGATGCTATTAGGGAAAGGACCCTCTTCATGCCACGTAAGTGACAAGTCATCACTCATTAGAAATTAGAAATTTGAATTTAAATATGTTTTAAGTTTTAACTTTTATGTTTTTGATTTTTTTATTTCATTATTTTGTTGTAGATATTTGGTGGCGAAGCTATGGTGCAAGGTCACCAAATTTGCAAAAATTGGCTATACGAATCTTGAGTCAAACATGTAGCTCTTCAGGGTGTGAGCGCAATTGGAGTGTGTTTGAGAAAATACACGCCAAAAAGCGCAACAGGTATAACTTTAAACTCAAGCCTTCAGTTGAGCAATTACACTTATTGTAATTTTTAATTTTTAATTTATGACCTTCAAGTGTCAAGAGTCAAGATTCAAGACTCATTACTTTTTTTGACACTCTTACAGGTTGGAGTTCGCACGCCTCAACGATTTGGTGTATGTGCATTACAACATCCGACTTCGAGTGAGGCAAATAGAATCACCAATTGATCCATATGCCATTTCCTTGGACAATATTGATGTATTG
>APFE031066710.1:9245-39566 GCA_000404065.3 Pinus taeda
AAAAGAAACTTTTTTGGATTTCCTATCTTCAAGAGCAGCTTTCTTTTCTAAAGCAATAATGCATTTCTCTACAGCAAGCGCTTCTTTCATGTTTTCGGCTAAAGTTGGTTTTGCAGCCCTATCTAAAAAAATGGCTATATTTGAAGGTAGGGCTGTTATATACCACTCGCTTCTGATTTGCTCACTTGGCTTGGAGTCGGTTGGAATCTTATTCAAGAGTTTATTGAATCGGGAGTTAAACTCCTTGACAGGTTCTCTAGATTCAATCCTTAGATTCGAAAGATCATTAATTAGTGTCGCTAAAGATCTATCATCGCCATACTTAGTGAGAAACTGCTCTTCAAAGATGTTCCAGCTGGTAATGGATCCAGAGGGTAGGGAAAAATACCAAGACCTAGCTAATCCTTGTAAAGTGTAGGGGAAAAGCCTAATGACAACATCTTCTTCTGTTACTCCTTTTAGATTAACTGATAACATGAAATTGTTAATATGTGCTCCGGCTAATGTTCCAGCATCTGGATTAAATTTCGGTAACCATTTCTCAGGATAATCAGGTATGGATGTAATGGTGTAGGCATAGTGACCGCACCAGGACTAGTCCATGGATTCTGAGCCATCTTAGAACTAATAACAATTGCCGATGAAATTCCAGGTGTTTGGGGAGGAGGTTGTATTGAAGATTGAATAGGTTTTGATGTTGAAGTTGGTGATCCCTGCTGAACAACAATATGTAATGGCGGAGTGGATGTTTGACTTCGCACTAGAGAAGATGAAATGGAAGATGATGAAGAAAAGGTCTCACTGTTAGATCCTTCAGTGTTCTTTTTAGCCTTTTTCCTTCTCAGTAAAGGAAACTCAGTAGGTTCAATAACGAACTTTCCGCTTTTAAGTCTAGTGAGAGGGTGAGGTAGATTGAATTGCGAAGTCCCACTGCCTTGAGATACTTTAGATTTCTGTGGTGATATCGAAAAGCCTTGAAGTTTCTGGATGAGAGACCGAACTTCAGGAGACTCAGGACTTAATCGTTCTGAAGTATGATGGGATTGAGTAGTGGTAGTTGATTCCTCTTCTTCTTGTTTGGATACTGGTGTTCCAGAATGCAAACGGGAGGTCCGAGGTGAGGTAGAGGGAGATTTACTCTCAGAATGGTCAATAGATTTTGATTTACTCGTCATTCATAGTTCATGCCCTCCTTCTAGCGCCAAAAATGTTGATGCCTCGAAAATCGTTGCAACAACATTGGGGAAAACCACCCGTTCCGAACCTTAATACAGCTCCTTTTCCGTTTGGTGTGGTGGCTCCGACTGGAGATAATGGGACCAGTTTCCCAATGATGAATAAAAAGGGGATGGATGAGTGATTGGTTTTCTAATAAAATGGTAATGGATGAATGATTTAATCTAAAAAAGCAAAAATAGGAATAACTATTCTATTCCGGGAAATTTCTATTTCTAATTGCAACGTTTGATAATCTCTATTCACAAATACGCATATAGATGACTCTATTTGTTAAACAAAGACATTCATTCATATAATAATTGCTTTGTTCAAATAGTGGAACAAAGTAATTAATAAAACATTGTTACACTTATCTTTTATATATTACTGATACATGTATGACTAAAAGAATAACATCCTTTAAATATCCAATAGTGAAAAATATAAAGAATGTTGTTGAAAACACTTACATATATTCAATAATAGCAAGAGTAATCAAAAAACAATTCACATAAAAGAATGAATTCAGATCATAGATAGTAGTACCATATGTGTTGTAAATCATTCCCAATATCAATCGCAATTTGAATTCCTTCTTTCAACTCAGAGATACTTTCATATCAAGGCAATAGTGCACATCCATAAAAGCTTCTTCGTTAAAATTTGGAATAATGGCCCAGTCTTTATAAAAAATATATCGGAAGTAAAATAGTGCAACTTCCAGGTTTGAGTCTTATACAAAAACTGAGAACCCTTTCTAAATGCATGAAAGGGTCTATAAATACTTAATTAAACTAGCTAACTACAAAAATAAAATGCTATTTAATTGGTACAATTGTATCTTGAATATCTTCTCCATAGCAAGTTTGTTGGTAGTCGGCAGCATGATTCATCACTTCGGTTGTTCTCCCTTTGATCTGAGTTGGCAGATTGCAAGCATCTGTTCCAATTCTGGAGGGCGGCTGAGACGAGAATGGAGCTGAGCCGAGTATGCAGCATCGTGTATCTCGGGAATGATACAACCAATTGCATCTGTTAAACACTTGAGGGCAACTCTCTAGCTGTATGGTTTTACTAGGAACAACCAATAGGTGTCCCAAGTTAAACTTTGAATACCTGCGACTAACCTTCCATTCTTTTCCAGCTCCTAATTACATGCTTGCTCCAAAGTCTTAGCCGATAGCAATTTACTTGGGGTACATTGTGAAATCATATTAGATAAATAGAGAGTGTTATTGATTAATTCAATCAAGTTACTTGTGGATAATCTACATCTAGAAACTTCTCTCTCTTCCTTCATCAACTGAGACTGCCATTCTAAGAATAGGATTTCCTTATGTGATTCTAGGATTTTGGGCAGATTTGCATCCTGTCCCTCATTGGTGTCTTTCCAAGTAAGAAAATGTGTCAAGGTCTCGTCGGCCTGCTCTAAATCCTGTCTAGCATCCACTGATTTATCGATTATCGATGTTGTTATATCACAAAGGGGCTTAATCTGAGAAATATTATGACACAACAGTCTTATCTGTGTCACCAATGCCTTATCAATCTGTAGCGCCTCTGTTATGAAATCGGTAGGTTGTGGAAGACTCTTGAACTTCTCTATTTGAAGTGATAACTGAGAAATTTGTCCATCTTTCGTTTTCGCCATTAGTTCATTCATTGTCTTCAACTTTTCCAATGCTTCTGATAATTCTTTCTACTTTTGAATCGCGCTTGAGTCTACTCTCTGTTTTTCTTCAAGTAACTACTTATTCAGTTGATTATTTAATTGTTGTTGTGTTGACAATTGCTGTTCCAACACTTCAACTTTCTGTTGTGCCTCAGATAGCTGTGTTTGCAAAAAAATAATTGCCTGGTCTTTTTCTTTTAGTAGATTACTCACTTCCGATGCCTTGTCCATGGTGGCCACCAAATAGGCTCCGGCATACTGGGAAAGCTTCGTTAGGTCATCGGAAGGATCAAACTCCTCTTTCCAAACTATGTTGGCTGTCTCTGTTTGCTCTGGAAACAGGGAAGGTTGATCAAGTCTTCTCCTTTTCCGCTGTCACTTTACTACGGCCCTGTGTTTTGGGCTGTAAAAGACATCTAATGGAGGTATATCCTCCACCTGCAAAATGATTTGATCCGAGGGATCCTTTGGAATTATTTCTAAATCTGTACTAGGGGGTATGCCGCTGGTTCCTTGACTCAGAACCTTTGTTGATGTTGTATCCTGTGTATCTGTTGCTTTGGGTGTATTGGCAACTTTTGGATCTTCCAGATTGCTTATGATAGAGTCAAATTACTGCCATTCTTGGAGTAATTTCAGATCAATCTGGGTATCCACATTAACATTCTCGCTGCCCTTATCTTGTTCCTTTTTCTGCTCTTCCTCCTGTATTTTCTCCTGCTCTTTCCTATGTACTTCCTCATGCTCTTTCTTTTTATTTTTCTCGAGAATCTTTGATGTAGCAGGCGGTTTGTCGATGAGTCATTGTTCAGGCTCGCTTGATTGTGTCGTCGGGGCAGTAGCTAGTAAATTCAGACGCAGAGTTTGCAACCTCTGCTCTCTGAGTTTATTGAATTCTACTAACCCTTTGTCATTATATCTCATTTTAGCTAGTGTTTGGACCTGAAATAATGACTCCGCCGAAGAAAATAAGTCATCAAAATCATCTTCTTTATGATCAAACTTTGTGAGTTTTGCCTGTTCAAGTACATTATAGACGATTTTCCTTGGGTCAAATCGCCTATTAGGAATGGTGGCGAGATTTAGCATATTTATCTTTTCTGCTTCCTTCTCTGCATGCTTATAGTCATGCAGAGTATAAACCCTGCATCTTAGAGGAAAAGGAGGCCAAACCTACTTCTTTGAGGTCCTCAGAGTCTTGGTTGCTCCTACAGACGTAATCTGATAGGCTAATTCTCTAGCCAATAGCTTGTCGGGTATGTACAAGGGAAGGACATGAGGCCTCGCAAGGTTTCCAAAAACTCTTATGTATGTGAATTTATCCTCTCCAAACCAGTTTCCTAGAGTGGTTAGGTCAATCTCTGCTTGTGAAGAAATCTTCGGAGCAGGCTTGTCAAAAATGGCACGGTAAATGGGCAACATAAAACCATTACAAACTTGATACAGGTGGTCCTTATAATGTGCTTTCCACAGCTTCGGGTGATAAATGTGAATCGGCATGGGGTCTTGTGGAGTCCATCTCCACCCCAGGACAGGAAATTCAGAGTTGAAACAAAGAGTATCTAAAATATAGGCACTATAATAAAATGGAGGAATAGACCTATCGGTGATGTGAGTTTTATTTCTAAACTCAAGAATAGCAGTGGCTAACTTATCAGATAATATATTTCCCCAATCCATTATCTCACTATTGACTGCCGCTTCCATTAAAGGAACCATTTCAATTGAGAATTTAGTGGAATCATGTAATCCCCAAATCCTACACATCATTGCCCCGGCGTAACAATAAGGAGAACATAATGAATCGACAAAGTACTTACTCGAAGATTGATGCTTGTGCCTTGCGGGCTTCTGTCTCCATTCCCGAATAGGCGCTGATTCAGTTTCATTCTCACTCCTGAACTTCTCCAGAAATGCTTTGTTGTATTTCTTTTGTGGTTCAGGCAAGTGGTACATTTTTTTCAAATCATTAGGTTGAAATGAGCCGAAGACTCTCCCGTCGATTGTGCAGAATGTTCTATTCGTAACAGGGATTTCCTCAACTTCCCACCTCACTACATTTGTATACAGAAGAATTTTCTCTCGAGCTGCTATTTGGTGTAGATAAGAGTCGGCTAAATCCTTTAGGGTAGCCTCTGACTTTCTGGTTGAATCTGCAGTAGCTTGCACTGATACCGTTTCAGGCTCTTTAGCTTCAACTAGATTATATATGCTTTGCCAGCTAGTGTTGTCGAGGCCACGACAGGTAGTGTCTGAAATCAATCCTTTCTTGCTTGGTCCTGGATCAGTGGTAGATTGTCCTGTTACTGCGGGAGCTGAAGCTGCTGCAAATCTCTTGGATTTCTTCCCCATTTGGCTTGAATTTTTTGCTTCGGTGGAGCTCTACATAGGAGATAAAATGAACGTAATACAGAGAATAGGTGGTGCGAGCCAAATATGAAAGAGTTATATCAATTAATGAATAATGAAGGATTAAAATAATATTTCCACAGATATAATCTCATGGGAGATCTCGGCATAACTGCTCCATTAATTGGCCACTTTAACCTGTCAATCATTTAAATGCCCATCATATCGTTTATTCGCCGAATGATTCATTCAAGCGTGGCTTTGATTTTTGGCGGTTAATCACAAGTGAATCGCTATCGGGAACGAGAAGGCTTTTAATAATAATCTAACCTAATATACCCAAGCCTTTTCAATATTTTTTGAAATTCGCGCTTAGCTTTATCGCAATCGCAATCGGAGAAATGCTCGAGTGGTAATGTTTGTGTCATTGCAAAATCCCCGATCCCCGATGGCGATACAGCTTATCACATCAGGAGTTCTATAAAGGTGACTTTAATGTGTGTGCACTACACTCCCCGATTTCCGATATCGATATCGCATCAGAGAAAAGTGAGAGGGCCTTTTATTACACTTGCTTGCCTTTCCCGATATCCGATAGTTATTCACTTTTTGAATTGGGGTAAACCAATGGGTCTTTTCGTTATGCATCCCTTGTTGTTGCGATATGCGATCTTGCGATCGCTTTGATCACAATAATAAAGAATTATATATTTAATTTGTAAGACCGATTTATATTTATTCAAAAGGTTTATAATGTATTTCTTCTTTCGGGCCTTTTGATGAAGGATGAGTTGATACCAATTTTATTCATAAATCTAAAAAGGGACCCATTTCATATTATAGTTAAAGATAAAATTTTATGAAATGGGGGGTTGTTGTACAGCACAACACCAGGTTTGATGGAGAATATGGTAACATCACTACTGAGAAACATATTTAGAATTTTGAAAATATTCTTGACCTTTTTGAGGTTGAAGAAGATGATGTCAGTATTAGGAATTTTGCTTTATCTTTGCAAGGTGAAGCTAAGAAATGGTTTAAGAACTTGCTGACTACAAGAATTTTTGGTTTCCATAAGTTTGTGAAAGTCTTCCTTGATAGATGGGTGATAAAGAGGAATCCTTTTCTAATTTTAGAAGAATATAATCATTTGGAAAGACAACCAGGAGAAACAGTGCAACACTTTTCATCCAAGTTCAATCAAGTATACCATTCAATGTTTGTTGATATAAAACCACCTCCCGGTTTAGCTCTCTTACACTACCCTAATGCCTTTGATCCAGAAATGCAATTTCAATTGAGAGAAAGGGTTCCTACCACACTTGAAGAAATGCAAGACATTGCAATAACTGTGGAAGCTAATCTGTTGGTCAAAATTTTAAATTTGAAAGAAGAAGCGAGGGAGAACATAGAGAAGGAACATCAAACATATTCAGAAGTGAAGCTCGACATTTTGGTAACAACAATGGAATAAATGATGCAAAAGGTCACCATAAGAGATGAACTTGTTATTCAAAGACACCATGTACCACTTATTGGAGAAGAAGAAGAGGTTTCTGATCCTAACCATTTTGCTACTAATCTCAATTATCATAGATCAGAAAATGATTGTTTTATGTATTTGCTTGAGCACAATCCTAAAATTGGATTTATAGATCAACATGAAGGAAAATAGTCTTCTTTATCAATGTTTATGTTTTATGACATTTCTCCTTAACCTGATTTTCCTAAGTACGATGAATATGATGATAATTTCGATGAGAAACCAACATCATGTTTTCAGCACTTTAAGGAAGACAGCTAGCTTGCACATGTGGTTTATGACAGAGAGGAGAAGTTTGATGAAAACTCTAAATTAGGTAAGCAGTTTTACATCTTGGATAGTGAACACAAGGAGAGTAATGAAATGGATGATGGTAACTCTTTACCTTTATGTTATGTTGCATTTGAATTAATAAAGGAAGATCATAAACTCACTAAAGCAGAGAAGCAATCTAAAGCTAGTTTAAAATGGAAACAACCTTCTTTGATTTTGAATGATTTGATATCTGATTATTTAGATGGGTCTACAACCCTAGTGATCCTCCTTTAGTTGTTTGTGAAAATGAAAACAAGGGTGAGGAGGTTTTAATTAAGAAATCTTTCAGTTTTGATATGGAGCACGGAGAAGATCTTGAAATTCTTAACTAGGGCTCCTTACCTCTGTGTTTCTCTTCATTCAAAATTTTAATGGAAACTATAAGATTACCAAGGAAGCAAATAAGAAGGTTGAAAGAAGTCGGAAACCTTCTCCTGAAGTTGTTGGGAATTTTGTTTGTAATATAGAACCCTTTTTCAGTCCACAATCACCATGACCTAGAAACATTCAGTTAGAAAATACAACCGAAAGTGTGGAACATGAAGAGTTTATAGAAAATCATGTAGCCTCATTGGAAACAATGTATTACAAGTTGTAGAAGTCCTCTCAAGTTCTCCTTGATCCAATAGGAGATGTTGTGGATGGTATCTATAATCAAAGTCCTTCTCCATTAGTTAACTATGAGCTTCGAAACAAAGATGACACGAATTTGATCAGGTAGTTGGCTTCATTGTCTTGTTTAGCAAGAGTCCCATTCCAATGTTCATCCAAAAATTTGCAGACTACATCTGTTTCGTTTGAGATTGACAAACTTCATTTTATAAAACAACCAATTTCTAAAAGGGAAGAAGATTCTTGTCTCATTGTTGATTATCAAGAAAAGGTAGTCATTCATGAGTTTCAAGATCCTTTTATCAAGTTGTTTCAATCATCTGGGGAGATGAATTTTATTGTATTTATGGATCATGTACACATGTTTAGTGGACACTTGGAGTGGCCTAGCTTTTGTTTTTTCTGCTTGCTCAAGGAAAGTATGAGCAGAGTTCAAATAAGTAGCCATTTGTTGGATTGGTTACATTGGAGGGATCATTACGCATGATTGTATATACATCTTCAGTAGGTTGGCAGTTATCATCAGAAATTTGAATCCCGAGGAGAAGGCGATAAGGCTTCTATGATTAGTTGTTGTTTTCATTTTGTTAAAAAAGTTTTAAAGTCATTTGTTCAGTCAGTATGTTTTTTATAGTCAAGTCAGTCAGTTAGTCGGCCATTTTTCAGTTTGAATTTAGTCTTTGCATTTTGACTCCATGCCCAATGAACAAGGCTACTAGGTCTACGGTGTTCTTGACACCTCCAAGGAGCTATCATCCCTAGCTGGAGCCAATGTTAGTGTAAGTCAGTTCTGCCTGTCACTAGTGATCAAATATTCTTTTACCAAGTTTTGTTAGGGGTCTCAAAGTCAAATTTTATCATATCACTAAGTTTTCAGAATAAAATTTGGTCGTTGGTTAGTGTGTCTAGGATTGTCTACTATCTCAAGAATTTCACATGCCAGTCACTTTCATCACTCAGATAAGTGTATCATCATTAAGAGACTATCATCATCATTTCAGTCATCACCATCATGATTTCATTCAGTTCAGTGTCTCCATTAGGTCATTAGTATTTCAAGGTCACTAAAACTTTCATTTCATGCATAAAATTTGGTAGAGGAGTGGTAAAAAAAATTTCAATTAATTTTGATTTCAAATGTAATTTTATGTTTTTATATGTAATAAGTACTTCAAAGTCCCAAAGGCTGTAGTTCAGAGTTCCAAAAAGATCCAATGTTTCAAGAAAGCCAATAAAGTTACAAAGGTTCAAATTTCAAAGGTTATAAAATGTCAAGGTTCCAAATTCAAGTTTGAAAGGGTAAGACGAGTTTTTTAAACTCATTTCCACTCTTGAAAATCTCAATATCTCTCAGTCATCACCGTGCAAACTCAAAAAGGAGAAAAATTTGTGAAAAATCGATGGTTTTGTTGCATTTTGGGAGGTGCCACCTTTCCTACGAACTTTCGAATGAGGTGCAACCATTTTGCGACCTTTCTGAGGAGGTGCAACCTTTTTTTCAACCTTTCTAAGGAGGTGCGACCTTTTTGCTGGCTGGTGTGACCCTTCTAGTCTTGGCGCCACCCATCTAGAGACACCTTGGGAGAATGAGTTTTTGGAGGCCTTCCCATGGGTCATTTTCAAAAAGTCAAGATGTTCTGGAAACTAGACAGACAAAGCTAATTTATCATTCTTTCATATTTCAATTTTTACTTCAGGAATGCACCTAAAAATTGTCTCGAACTTGGCGTTACGCTTCTACAATTTTCTGAAATTTTAATTAAAATTTTCACTGTCTAATTTTTCAAAGTTTCTAGTTTGACTTTTGTAAAAGTCAAAAGGTGAAAGTGGATGAATGTAAATGGTAAAATGTAAATGTAAATGTGTTACTGTATGGGTAAATAGGTGCTTTATCCTCCATTTAATTCTTTGGATAAATATCTTGTGATAGTTAGATAGAAGAGGAAATGGTTGAGTAACCTCCCTCGTATGTAGCAGTGATCAGATGGGTGCATGTATTTGACTTTCTTTGCTGGAAATTGACCTCCTAGGGAGTATTTCAACTTCAGAGCCTATATGAAGCCTTTTGTAATCATTTTCAAGCGCTGGATGTAGTGGAATTAAGCCTTGAATACTAGTGTAATTGAGAATTTGGCTAGAAATAATAGACAGAGTTTGCAACTATTATAGTAGGATTCCTGTGATATGTGTTTTAGAAGAGTTCTTCCTTCTATGATCATAAGTTTGAATGTATTGTATATTTCATTTCAATTTCCATGTTTCATGTGCTTGTTTCCTAAGATAATAAACATAATTCATTTCATGTAATGCTCTGTTTTGGAGAAGCTTTCACATTATTGTTCATTTTTATTCTGATATAAACAAATTCATGAGACTCATGCTCGTTTAGAAAACCTACCTATATCCCATATACATAATGACAACCCTAAAGTGCTAAAGTGTGTGCCTACATTACCCCATTACATCTCTGCAAATCTGATTCTCAAAGCAGAGACCTAGTTCCATAGACCTAAGCCATCATCCAACAAACAATAAAAATCAAATCAAACCCTAGTCTAAACATATCTAACCTAAAATAATTTATATATCATTCATTTTTTTACTATAATTTCAGAGAGAAAGCCCTCTCTAGTTTGGTAGGGCTAGCTACCAAACTAAAATCTTGGTCTGTAGTTACCTTCATCGATTCCTCTAAGTGTGGGACATTGTGGAGGATAACAAGTCATTCAGTAGCTTTTTGCACCCATTGATAAGGTTTCTCTGGAAATTTCATTGTGTCCATGCATGTTCATTTCCCCCTTCTAGTCACTGCACAAACTTGCAAATGGTCTTGTCAAGACTCAGCGGCAAACATTTTCACCTTTGGCCCTCTCTTTTCCTGTCACTCTACCACTAATAACAAATAATCCTCCATTACATGGTCTAGTTCTCTGCAATATGTACACATCATGCAAGAATTCAAATTTCCCTTTCTAGATGTCTTGTCTAGCCACAATTGAACCATATTATTAGTCCTCTTCCTCACCCAAAACCTCCTTGCCCTCTTGCAGGTAAACCTTGCTTATGCCGTAGAGGTCCCTATCCTCACTCTAGTGTAGGACAGTCTCGTCCCTGATATTGTTGTGCAACCCCTTCACATCCCTTTAGCTCCTAGATGTGGTAGCCATCTAAATTTTACTTGTGCATTAGGTCCAACAAGTGGCAAGAGTGTATGTCATGTCCAACTGTTACACAGTAATTTGTCACTATCCTCATCTCAGTCCCTCTGTTGTGTCATGTGTCAAATAAACATGTTCATATCTTCCCACTGATGTAAGAAGATTAAGAAAATGCTCTCTGATGCTTCAAGTTGACCCTCATTCCCTAAGTTTCAGCCTCATCACGAGTAAACCCTTAATATACGCAACGATCCCCTGTCATAAATGGTCTCATCACGACCCCATCGTAGATGTACACTTGTTTCCCGCGACAGTCGAATTTCAAGGCTCGGCGCGGGTCCCTCAACTATTTATCGTGACGATTGGTCTGCATGCATTACCTCCTAGCGATGCCATCACTGAGACTTAGTTCATGGCTAGTGACGATCCAGATTGGGCGAATTTTTTCCAACAGTCGGCCTTCTTGATGTCTCTAGACCTAGTTCTTGGGTTAGTTTGGGTCACCCTTCCTCCTCTGGGATGGTAGTTCCGTCTTTTGTGCTACCTTCCTTGAGGATAAGTTCCCTCTCCCTCATTTCATGGAGACTCCTTCTCCTATAAAATCACTCACCATTGCTATGATCTACTAGTTCTTTTGGTTGGACAGTGCTGCTGGTGCTTTTGAGTTTGGTAGATAGCTTTGGTGTGAGTGTGATAAGTGTGTGATTGCTAATAGTTTGTAAGAGGTTGTGGAGTGCCCTTAACTTTGTATTAAATCTTGTGCATGAGAGAGAGATATTGCTTATTTGGGAGACCCATCCTTGAGAGTGAATGCTTGAAGAAACATACTAGCTGGACTCTCCGAGAAGGCTTGCGACGTCAAGAATTGGTTGTAAGCTTTGCTCTTGATTCATTATTAATACAATCAATGATGATTTTCTATGTCTTAAGTGTAATTTACTTGATAGCTCACGATTTCTTGACTTTATGAGTAAATAGATCATTGTTGTTGTCAGTTACATGCTCTGTTGTTTTCTTGTGGTGTTTCAGGTTGATTGCTCATTAAGGAGAAGGAAACGGAAGCTGGAGCAGCGCAACGGAAACTTCATCAACCACTGGTTTGAGGTAGGCCTCCAACGATGACTATTTAAGGGAATCAATTTTTGTTTTGTCTTTGTTGTGACGAGACCCACTCTAGGGCTAGAGGGGTTGACTCTGTCCGCAGAGGGAACACTTTCCTACTTCACAAGTTGGCAACTCCGCTGGGTAGTCCTTTGTATGTTTTTTCTCTTGTTTGCTTTTGTTTGGTTTTGATTTAGTGTCTCTTGAATTTTTGGGTTAAACCATCAGTATTTTGGGTTACCTGGGTCAATCTGGGAAATCCCTTTGCGGTTTGGAAGAATAGTCTGGTCTTTGTTTGGGAGTTTTTTATTCATTTTCTATTGTTTTTAAGTTCGTCACTGGGAAAAGCTTAACAGTCGCGCCGACATCGCCCTATCTCTGTTTTATAATCCTATGCATCACTGAATCCTGTCATACAGTCGCGATGATTCCTGAAATTGGCCCATCACGGAAGAGATGTGTAATCTTGCGATGACGTCACTTTGTTGCTGCGGCTATTGGTTGATCGTCACTAGTTGCTAGTTTCATGCCTGCGACGATTCTTGTAGAGTTGTTTTTTCAACTCTATCTCCTGAATCCACCATTCTAGTTTATCCCCCGTTGTCTTTCTCTTTCCCATTGGTTTATTTTAATTGCTTTTGGTTAGGGTGTTGTCTCCTTGGTTCCATTGAGTGAGTCTTGTGTTTTTTGGCCTTGTGATCTAGCTCTTTTAAGTTTTTGAATTATCTGGCCTGGTTGCTTGTCTGTCCAAGGTTCATCTGCAGCCGTCTTGTTAATCTTCTTGGGGCTTTTTCATTGCTTGTTTCTTGCTGGTTGATGCTTAGTGTCAATTATTGAACCGATTTTTTGATATTGATTCGATTTTTTCACTACCAGACATAGATCACAATTGTTTGGATCAATTAGTTCATGCTTGCTTGTTTGTCTCTTTAAATTCAAAACTATCAAAATCAAAATGTTGCATTCATTTAGTATACTAAAGTGAAAGTGCATTTGCATTTCAAGTTTTCATGTTTGAGAAATTGGAAAGCAAACTTTAAATCTATCATTGGTAGTATTGATGCACTGTAAGATTGATGTGTTTATGCATTGTGTCTCTTAGAGCTTGCATTTGCTTAGCTTGGTTTTGCCTTGGTGTGGGAATGATCTCTCTACCTTTCTGTAAGTAGGTGTTCATCGAAATGAAATATGATTTACTCATTCTAGCTGCATCCTAGGGTTTTTGATATACATATGGTAAGGCCTGGAAATTGAAACATAATTCAAGATCAACTCTAAAATGAACTGAATGAACTTAACAATGCATTGGAACATAATGCACATTATTTAAAGGTCTAGGCTAGAGACGTGCTCCGGCGTCGTTAAACCTAGTCACTATTGCTTTCACTTAAGGTTGGGTGATTCCTCCTTTTGTGACTCAATAGCTGCTAGTACGAACTTGCGCTCCCTAAACCATCGAGTATATGTTGGGAGACCCCACTAGGTTATCATCCTACATCCATAGGAAGCTGTGTCTACTACCCTACAAACCGTAACGAACCAAACACAGCATTTGGGAAGATTGACTGCCATATGGAAAGTCCTTGGTTTTCATTTCATCACCAAGGAGTATATGCAGTTTTACGAGTTGTTTGGTAAACCTTTTTCCTAGTTCTCCAGAGTAGTCACTTTCTTTCCTTTTCAGACTCCTTAAAAGAAAAGGTCCATCTGAGCACTTGTCCTTTCAGGCTCATTAAACCTCGAAAGAGATAGAGTCACCTTTTCATCCTTTTCTCGACTCTTAAAAAATGAAAAGGTCAAGTTTTGTTCTTGTGTCATAAAATTTACTGCCCGCGAAGTATTCTTGGTAACAGTTTGAGTTCTTGGTTACAGTGCAAGTGTTTTTCAGGCTCGTTCCTAATGGCAACCTTCCCCGAGTCTACCAGCCAAGGTCTTCCCCCAGATGGAACTCCTAGTCTGTTTCCTCCTTTTGGAAATGTCGGTGCTCCGTATATGGCAACATTGTCCTTTCCTGGGTTAACCATCAGTTTACCCGTTTGGTCATTTTCAACCTCAGTGGTCCTGAGTGTCATGACTCCTATTCCACCGTCTCCTTCATCTAAATCATGACACGATGATTCCAAGGTTGAGCTTGCACCTTCTTCCCCTATTTTTCATCTTCATCTCTTACTTCACCTGGTGGAAGTTCCACATCTAGTAACCACGAGACTAAGAAGAAGAAGAAGTCTGATAAGCACGAGGCCACCTGTGCAACTATTTCCTCGAGTACATCTCAAGTCGGAACGCCTTCTGCTCCTCCTCAGAAGGTTAAGTTTCCTTGTAAATTGTGCAAGGGTGACCATCTTCTTCGTGATTGTCGTGGAATTCCTAGGATCTTAGAAGTATGGTCTCACAATTTGGCTCATCCCTCATCGTCCTCTGAATCTCATGTCGATGTTCAATCCTCAACTGGAAGCACTTAGAAGAAAGGGAAGATTTGATTCCACTGTAGACTGTGTGAAGGCAACCATCCCCTTCACCTTTGTCCGCTCATGGATAAAGCTTCCATTGTTTTGGAAAGTCTTACAGCTTCTTCGCCTCCACTTCCAGTTGGTTATCAAAGGCTCTCTTCAGACCCTCTCCCGGTTGACAAAGAGATTAACTTAGATTCTTCTCTTGTCCATCCTTATCTTCCCGAACCTGGCTATGCTCAGCCTATTCTTGACCAACCATTGGCCGGAGAGAATGTCGACTTGGGTTCACCACCCGTTGATCACTCTATTCCAGAAGAGCGTCATGATCACACTGCTCATGTTCTTCTCGTCTCTTCAGATTCTCTTGAGTCCGAGAACGACCCTCCTATCCCAGCTGATCCAGAGAGTCCTTCTTCGGTTCCTGTAGAGCATGGGGGAAATCATATGATACCTCCACCAAGTAGTTCGATCATTTCCTTCAACTAGAATCATTTGAATGCATTCTGCCTTCCATCCTACGTGCCTTTCCAAATTACAGTACATGCCTATGATAAAGCAGTACCTAGCACTGTCTTGGATGAGGGTGCGTCGGTTAGCCTCATGCCTTTCACTACTTGGCAAGCTTTGGGCTCCCCACAGCTTGTGCTGGTCACGCAGAATCTGTTGACATTTGACGGAGGAACTAGTCAACCTTTAGGGATCCTTCCGAAGTTTCCTGTTACTTTGGGAGGCAAAACCATCTATATAGACGTGATGGTTGTCCAAGGTGCTTTAGATTTCAGTCTTCTCCTTGGCCATGATTATATTTATGCCATGGGAGCTCTCGTTTCTTCACTTTTCCATGTGGTTTGCTTTCCGCACGATGGAAGAATGGTGACTATTGATCAATTGTCATTCTTTAGTCACCTGATGCCTCCTATACCACCATCATCCCCCATTGGTTCTCACCCGCAAGCAGTAACTTCCTTGCCACAAGTCAATTATGTGGCTACCTGTTCCATCTCCGCCTCTACTGATGATCATGCAGATGGTCTCGTACATCATGTACTGGGGGCATTGGAACCTAATCTGTCATTGGTGTCTAATGACATGTGTTTCTCTCGGAGCATGCTTCTTCCATCTCGTGAAGACCTCTTGGGAGCCATGTTCTCATATGGCCCATGAACAAGAGTTCGAGGATAGTTTGATCTGGTTTCAACCTCATTAAAAAATGAAGCAAGGGTCTTGAGCATAGTTCCTTGTCTTGTGTCAAGCTCATTAAAAAATGAAATGAGGAGACTTGAGGAAAGTTCTTGATCTTGTGTCAACCTTGTTAACAAATGAAACAAGGGTTCTGAGGAGAGTTCTTTTCTTGTATCGACCTCGTTAAAAAATGAAACAAAGAGTCTCGAGGATAGTTTGTCCCTATGTCCACCTCGTTAAAAAATAAAACAAGGGGTGTGGAGAATAGTTTCTTTTCTTGCGTCAAGCTCGTTAAAAAATGAAATAAGGAGTGTTGAGGAAAGTTCTTGATCTTATTTCAACCTCGTTAAAAAATGAAACAAGGGTTATGAGGATAGCTCTTTTACCGTGTCAACCTCATTAAAAAATGAAACCATTCCCTTTCCGTATCGAGTCCTTGCTTAAGATATCGTAAAATCCAAGTCGAGTCTTTCCAAGATCTCAAAAGCGAACCTTCATTACATCCACCTAGTTGAATGCAATGAAGCTTGGGGGGCATGTACCTCGATTGAGTCATTATGCTGGGGGCATGCGAACTTATAACAAGCATAGTTTTTCATTTCAAGCTTGTGTAAACATGAAACCGAATCCAAGCAAATTTCTCCATGGTTCAAGCTTGTGTAAACATGAACCCATACCCGATTCACATCTCGTGATTGTCGTTTTATCTGCTAAATTCTGCTAGATGAGCCTTGGTTATTTCGTTCCATCATCGCCATCTCTTTGGTCGATCATATGCTTTCACTTGGTTGTTTTTCCTTTCCTGAGGGACTGCAACGATGAGTGGTTTTATTAGCCAGCCTCTTGACCATTATATGTTTTGAGCAGTTCCACCATTGCCGGAACCAGTTGCTACCCTTTATACCACTTGCTCCTCCAGGACGGGTCTCCTTTAAAGCTCTTTTATGACTCGTAAAAGATGAAAATATTGCCAATTTTTTTCCTTTTAACTCGTTAAACGGAATAAAAGGCGGTCCACTTTCAGCGCTTTTTCTGACCATATAAACATGAACAGATTGCCGGACTTTTGTCGTTTCGATATCGAAACTGGTTATGAAACGAAATTTCTTCGATCACTTTTTTACTTTTTTAGATCGAGGCTGCTAATTACGAAAAGTACTCCTTGGTCGTCATAGGTCAAGCGGTTCTCTCAGGTATTGTTTTCTACTTTTTCAGGCTCGAGGGACACAAATTTATGAAAAAGGACCCCCCTTGGAGTTTTCTTTTCCGTGTCTTTTTCAAACTCTCTAAACATGAAAAAGACTCCGATTTTTATCTATGTCAGACTCGTTAACCCCTGACGACATTGGACTCGTCACCATGACGAGACTCGAGCTTCTCCTCCCTAGGGCTCGTTAAACTATTACTAGGTTGGATTCGTCCAAAGGTCGAACTTATATCACAAGCATATGCTATCCCCTTCAAGCTTGTTTTTCAAAAATAACTGGGGTGTTCGCCAGCAATGATGGGGGGAAATTTGGAAGTCATCATTGATTACCTATGGCAGCTAGTCACTCTTGAACATCGAAACTTTTGCTTCTCGTTGGGTTGGGATATCCTTACATCGTCATTGGCCTTCTCGAATTTTGGGTTGCCATTTTGCTTCATTCCATTTGATCCATGTTGTCTCCATCAGACCTCCAATCCCTTGGTACTAAAATGCTGTTACATTCCAGAGTCATGTCGCCGATATGTTCAAGAGTATAATCCTTCTGCAATTCACACCCTTACCTCCTCCTCTGATACTTTATTTCACCATCTACCACTTGTTCTTTATCTCGCATCGTTGATGGGGGGAACATTATGGCCCTCCTGTGACGGATCGTCTCCTATCGACACCAACACATTATCCAGGAGATAGGTCTAGAGATCCCCTTCGGTACCTTGGAGCTTGCATGCCTCAATGGAAAGTTCTTCACGCTTGACGACAAACTTTCATCATTGGTCTTCGATTGGGTGATTCCACGAGTGTTTGACTTCAGCTCATTTTTCACACTTAGTGGATTGTACTGGACAGTACCTTGAGAGCCATTGGCATTATTGGTGGTTTCTCTCGTTCTTGTTAATGGTTTTCATCATTGACCACTAATCAAGTGACTTTCTATCATGCTCGACTTCAGCACATTTGTTCGCATGCTAGAATTTGTACTAAGATCGGTTAGGGTTTCAAGACCCCGAACTAAGATTACATATGTTCGGGTTGCGTGGATTGGTTTGTGATTACATACATGACTCCTTGATGGATGGTCGTGACCATAACTGAGTCTTCATGGATGGCTGCAACCATACCTTTATCATTATCATGGTCTTGTCAACTAAGTGGCTGCGTCCATACCACAGACCAAGTTTCATATGTCTTTTGGATGGTTGTGCCCATGCCTAGACTACATGTGTTTCACTATCATAGATATCAGTTGTACTTGCGCCTGCAGGTTCTTGAAGGTGGTATTCTAGTTCAGACAGTTTTGTAAAGCATTTCACCCCTCCCACTCTCTCAGGCTTCATGCTTTAGGGGGCATCTGTTACACTGTAATTTGTCACTATCCTCATCTCAGTCCCTCTGTTGTGTCATGTGTCAAATAAACATGTTCATATCTTCCCACCAATGTAAGAAGATTAAGCAAATGCTCTCTGATGCTGCAAGTTGACCCTCATTCCCTAAGTTTCAGCCTCATCGCGAGTAAACCCTTAATATACATGACAGTCCCCTATCATAAACGGTCTCATCGTGACCCCGTCATAGGTGTACACCTGTTTCCTGCGACGGTCAAATTTCAAGGCCCGGAGCGGGTCCCTTAGCTGTTTATCGCGAAGATTGGTCTGCATCCATTACCTCCTAGTGATGCCATCGCTGAGACTTAGTTCACGGCTAGCGACGATCCAGATTGGGTGAATTTGTTCCAACAATCAGCCTTTTGGATGTCTCTAGACCTGGTTGTTGGGTCGGTTTGGGTCGCCCTTCTTCCTCTGGGATGGTAGTTCCATCTTTTGTGCTACCTTCCTTGAGATAAGTTCCCTCTCCCTCATTTCATGGAGACTCCTTCTCCTATAAAATCACTCACCATTGCTATGATCTGCTAGTTCTTTTGGTTGGACAGTGTTTCTAGTGCTTTTGAGTTTGGTAGATAGCTTTGGTGTGAGTGTGACAAGTGTGGGATTGGTAATAGTTTGTAAGAAGTTGTGGAGTGCCCTTAACTTTGTATTAAAGCTTGTGCGTGAGAGAGAGATATTGATTATTTGGGAGACCCATCCTTGAGAGTGAATGCTTGGAGAAACATACTGGCTGGACCCTCCGAGAAAGCTTGTGACATCAAGACTTGGTTGTAAGCTTTGCTCTTGATTCATTATTAATACAATCAATGATGATTTCCTATGTCTTATGTGTAATTTACTTGATAGCTCATGATTTCTTGACTTTATGACTAAATAGATCATTGTTGTTCTCGGTTACGTGCTCTGTTGTTTTCTTGTGGTGTTTCAGGTTGATTGCTCATTAAGGAGAAGGAAACGGAAGCTGGAGCAGCGCAACGGAACTTCATCAACCACCGGTTTGAGGTAGGCCTCCAACAATGACTATTTCAGGGAATCAATTTTTGTTTTGTCTTTCATGTGACTAGACCCACTCTAGGGCTATAGGGGTTGCCTCTGTCTGCAGAGGGAACACTTTACTACTTCACACCAACTGGTTTACAAAAGTCACAAAAAGAGACCTCATCGTGCTTTGGTACTTTTGCTGCATTGGGTAGTTAACAGGTGAGTGCCCCCAGATTCTACAAATGTGACACCAAAGACCCCTGCCTTGGGTCAACTGATTCGCTACCCCTTTAGCAACATATTTTGTTACAGTCAGGCACTCATTATAGTGATGTCCCTCCCTCTAGAAAATTTTATACCATACCTCCTCACGCTCCTCCTTTCTCTTGATGAGGTCTTGCAAATGTAATGTTAAGACAACCACTTGTGACTATAATTGGGCCATCCCAACACTTCTCTCTCCACTCGTTGGTGTAGCTTCCATCTACATTATGATCTTTAGTTCCTCTGGCTACAAAGTCACTTTCTATTGCATTAGTAGAATATGAATATGTGAAATTACCCTACAACAAACCACTCCTAATGTTATGCATCGAGGATCTGGAAATTCAACCAATCCATCAAATTTTGAACGTTTGCTTGTATTCCCACACTGAGTCATTGGTTCCATGCTTAATCTCTTTAATCTCAGCTATACATTGGGGCTTTGATTTGGGTTTTTTTATTTATTTTAGAAAATCTTGTTTGATGTTTTCCAAAGTGCGAGGTTGTCTTGAGAGCGCAGTGGATTTAATCTTCATGTCCCACACACGTGCATAGTCCCATAAAGTAGCCTCCAATTGCACGATTTTTGCTCCATCTAAGATTTTCTTCATAGTCCACATGGCTTCACATACAAACCAATGATGTTCTTGTTCGTTGGTCCTGATCCCATGAAATACTAGTAATTTCAAATTTTTATCGATACCTTCCATGATGAGCCTCCTAGTGTTTGCATGTTCATAGTTCGCGGTCCCTGTAGCAGTTGGAGTAACTTGTATTATTTCTCTCCCTTATGTTCCCTCAATTCTCCTACACATGTACCTGTACCCATTTTTCCTCCTTCGGATATTGTCTCTCCCTCCCTACTATTGTCATTGTCTAAGTGAGTATGTTGTAATTGAGAAAAATCAGCAAACAAAGAAGAATTTACCTCTTGTTTGAAATTTGTGCATGGGATCATTGGTTTGATCTAGGGGATGGTTATTTCTAGGAAGTTGAATGGAATTGGATTATCTATGTCAATTTTTCCTTCCTCTTCATGTATTCCTTCTCTGTCAATACTTGGATGTTGCACTCCCCCTTCTTCTTCTTCTCCATCACGGTGTCCTCCTCCTCAAATCTAGGTGGAGGGCTCTCTCAATTGAAATACACTCCACTCCTGGTTCAACAACTCTTCTTATGCACCCCTCTCTACTCTCTCTTTTTCTCTATCCTCTCTAATTTTGCATGACACACCTCCTTGTTATCCTTTCATCGAAGATCAATTTTCTCGCAGCCCTCTTCCTTATCTATGAACCATGAACATATCTAGTTCCACAATGTAAGAATCCCACTGCACCACTCACCTTTCCCACTCTTGTTTATGATGGGCCATCCTCTATGTTCTCGGACTAGCTATGGATGTGGTACTTCTCCACATCTTGGGAGGTCTCCACTCCCTCTATACTTCATCATCGATCATTGAATCAACTACATCCACAAACAATGTCATCTTTCTTGGCATCTTCTCTTGCTTTCCCTATAATTCCTTCGGCTCACTTATTGTGCACTTTTATGTATCTCCACTGCTCCTTGCACCCCTTGTCCTTCTCTCCGCGTCAAGCCATCCCTGAATCAACCCCTTAATTCCCCACATTGCATAGGGCTCTAGCCACTCATGGTATCACGTTACAACAACAGTATTCCTTTGTCACATAATAACATTTTAATCTAGATACACAAGTTTCTAAGGTATCTACCCTGTGGTTCTCTAAAGAAATCTCGCTCAGTTGCATTGAAATATTGTGTAGATTCTATTTCAATATCTACAATATGCCCCTCTAATACACTAGTTAATTAGAAATATATTGCTCTAGGAATAGAATTACTTATAGAGTTCACTTTGTGAGGCATCTTGGGAATCCACTGGAAACATCTTAGTTGGGACCCCAATTCTTGTCACCCTTTTTGGCTCTTAAGCCACTCCCACAATATAATGGGGAACTGCACTCCCACAAGTATCTTTGCACCCAAGCGTCTGTAGAAATGCATAGACCTTTGGTTTTCTCTATTTGGAACTTATATCTCTTTTATTTGAACCATTTTTCAATCTCCTCCTAGGTTGGCCTCCACATCCCCTCAATTTCCTGTGTTACACAAGGCTCTAGTCGCTCATGGTATCAAGTTGCAGTGACATTATTACTTTGTCGCACAATAACATTTTAATCTAGGTAGATAATGTTATAAGGTATCTACCTTGTGGTTCTATGAAGAAATATTTCTTGATTGCACTGAAATATTATGTAGATTCTATTACAATATCTACAATATACCCCTCTAATACACTAGTTAACCAAAAATATACTACTCAAGAAACAGAATTACTTACAGTGTTCACTATGTGTAGTAGCTCGAGCGTCCACCATAAATATCTTGGTTGGGGCCCCAATCCTCATTGCTATTCTTGGAACTTAAGCTACTCCCATAATATAATGGGGAACTCCACATAGAAAATCTTGTGAACTTTAGCACGTAAGTATCTTTTCACCCATGCTTCCAAAGAAATTTGCAAACCTCAAGTTTGGTCTACTGCAAATTCATATATGTTCTAGTCAAACCATTGTTCAATCTCCCCTTGGGTTGGCCTCCACATCCACTTTTTCACCATATAACATCAAGTCCCGACAAAATAACCATTTTTTGGCACTAGGAGGGGGAAAGGCCCAAGTTTTAGTAGTTTTCCAACAAAACCCCCAAGGATACGGGAATTTGCAACACCTACAAGCATATGAGGTCTCACCCGTGGCATATAATGGGGTTGCAGAACCTATATAGGTTGTGCAATGATTCATCAGAATAGGAAACTATTTCAGCATATAAAGACCCAACCCAAATTGTCACAGTTATGATGTGTCACAGATATCCCCATGGTTGAAACACACATGTTTCCAACTTTTGCCATGCACACTTCAATATTCAAATATTCTTATACAATATCAATTTCACATATCCTACAAATTATATGAGAAACCCATTCTCTGATGGCCCTTTAAGATATATGCACACTATAACTTCGAAATGAAGGAAAGAAATCGTGTTCATTCTTTATACACTGGTCTAATTATACACAACAACTAAAATAGCTACAGTAATAGAAAACTCCATGCATACTAGAATTCCATCCTAAATATTTTCCATTAAGCATAACATTACACATTAAACACACATATATAAGGCCAAAACTCCTATCGAGCTCTTATATTCAATTAATCAATAATAGAGATTTATAAACAATACATATGCTTGACAACAGAACATGGAAAACCAATTTTCAGTTGATACCTCTGGCCATCTCCATAGAATTCATATCCATGCAATGTTCACACAAGGCATCATCTCAGAGCTCATCATAATATTCCCGATTAGACTCAGAATGTATAAAAAATGGAACAGAGCATGCTCGGATAAAGTACTCAAATAGAACAGAACAAAAAATCAACAAAGCATCAAGACTAGAATTGAATTGGGAATAGATTTTTAAACCCTTGATTAACAACAATCATCCTTTTTATGATAAAGGTTGTTGAAATCTGGATCAAGGAATCTTTTTTCATCTTAACCTACCATCTCACCCCTTTGAATTGTTCTCGTACGCGTCCTCCTCAATTGTTTGTCGCTCCATCCTAGGCCATATCTACCACCTTTTCCCATGTCTAACTACCCTGCATGACTAGAAAATACTCTGTCGGTTGAAGAATAAAATGGTTACCACACATATTTTTGTTAAGCATCTGGCTATCGATATTTTGCACGATATGTTGAGCACAGACTTGTAAAGACTCTGTACATTCTTCTACTCACAACATATACTCCCTCCTACACAGTGCTTCCATACTTAGGAAAATATTAAAAAAAATTCTCCATACCCCTTTCTTTGCCCAAATGTCTCCTTCACCCTGTTTGGTCAATTTAATGTTCTTAAATTGCAAGCATAAATTATCGACCGGATTTGGTAAACTTATGAAGTGCAAGTGCACTATATATGCTAGAAGCCTACTCTTTTGTTTAGTAAGATGATGGTTATGTTTGTTTTGAGATTTTCGTTGTTATCTAGATTTTTAGTAGATTTAAATTTATACAAATTAATATATGGAAGTTAAGCTATTGTTAGAACAAATGGGAGTTAAAATATTGTTAGATTACTTTATCAAATTATGTCTAGTGGAGTATCATTCTAAAATGAGTTAAGTTATTCATCCTAAAAATATGAATCTATATAAACAACTCACTGCTATGAAACAGAGTATTGAAATTCAAAAGCTTGTCTACGAAATATATATAATTATGATTTTAAAAAGCATTAAAGAAATTTCTAATTACAAATTGCATAGTGATATAAATTCTAATTCTAGAAAGCATGAAAATATTATTGTGATAAAGAGAAAATCGTTGAAGGACTAATCTATTAAATGACTACAAGCATAACGAAATGTGAAATGGTAAACAAGATAAATGATTTTATACGAAATAACGAAAATAGTGAAATAATTAAACTAAAATGCAATGATAACAAAAAGCGATTTGAATGAAAGCAATTCTAAACCATGAAATGAAAATAAACTAAAACCTTGACCATCTGCAGGGACCCTCCGCATTAGTAGGTATGATTCATAATCATGTACGCGTTGAATTAGAAAAGTAACTTCAAATTAACACAAGAACGAAGGTCTGGTTCACAATTTCTTCAGCAATTAACTTAATACTTCCTCCCTTAATATCGTTTACAGAGGATACATATTTATATAAAATCCATGCTCAATCTATTGAGAATTCTATTCCCACAAGTCTGATGTTCAATCCTAATTCAAATATGAAACTTAAACAGGAAAAGCGTTATTTCGTCGATTTGTTATTTGGAAAGAAACTTGAAAAAATGCATTGTGTTTGGACTCTTGCTGCTACGTATTGACATGTATCCTTGACCACGCCATTGTATGATCCCTTTGGTGAAATGGTTCAAGAAAATAGGAGGAGATTGACGAGGTGATCAATCCTCAACTTCCCATATGCGTAATTGCTTCATTAGCGCACCAGAACCCTGCGAACCATGGAGCTAGCTAGAGATTTATAAAATCGCTGCAGAATCATGTTAATTATGTAGTTAATGCACTTTTTAATATAACAATAAGTAACATTAACACATATGAAAAATAAGACATGTAAGAGTTGTTACCTTATCAAAATCTATGGTTTACTACATTTATTGAGTTGATAGTGATGACAAAAAAGAGGAAAATGGTGGAAAAAGGGTGTCAAAACAAAAAAGTTATGGAACTCTGCATTCCCCCACATTAAATATTTTGTATGTCCTCATACAAATTGCAAAATTGATATCTTGAATTACTGCATATGCTTGGACACTTCTGCTAGTGCATCCAACTTCATATTTTTCACTTTCTTTATAGTAATTGCCATCCTTAGTTTCCTCGTGAGAATCTTGTATTTCAAGTTTATAACCTG
This sequence comes from Pinus taeda, assembly GCA_000404065.3. Lineage (NCBI taxonomy): Eukaryota > Viridiplantae > Streptophyta > Pinopsida > Pinales > Pinaceae > Pinus > Pinus taeda. The sequence goes on from APFE031066710.1 coordinate 34,182, forward strand.
TTTCTGTAAAACCTTGTTTTTCTTCTGCAGTTTCTTATTCTTATTAAACCACAGACTTAGATGTATGAGGAGGTTATCACTCTTAGCTATTTGAATTTTTTTTGTGCTTTCAAGGCTTAATTTTTATTTTTCATATAACTGTTTAATGTCTCCAATTTGAAGATTTCTTGTTTCAATTTATTGATTGTTGGAGGTTCTTTTGGATCATTAAATTGACTTTCTTCTTCCTCTTGAATTGGAATTGATGTTCTTGATGCATCCCTTTTCTCCAAGGACTCAATATAATCATACATCTTCTGTTGCACCAGATCAATACCTAGTTTTCTTCGTCTTGGACTCTGAGGAGGCGATGTGACAATTGGTGATGAGACCCTCGGTGGTGAAACCCTTGGTGATGAAACCCTTGGAGATGAAATTCTTGGAGGATTTCCTGAATCTTCTTCATCGGCTTCTGAATTTTCTTCTATTTCTATATTGAGATGCTCTATGCTCTTTGAGGGTAGTCCTTTTTCTGAGTTGAATATGGTACTCCTTCTTAAAGCTATGACAGGGGTCTTTTGAGTTTTCTTCTTTCTGTTTTAGGCTTCTCTACTTGTGATGAAATCTATGTTTCTTTTCTGGTTTTCTTTCTTCTAACATTTCTTTTGTTCATTTTCTCTAAAACTTCTGCAAGTGGGATGTCATCTTCTGATAGGTTATGTGGCTGTTGTAGTTCTTGTTCCTGTGTCTTATCAATTTTTCTTTTCCTTTCCTTCTTAGGTCTGCTGCTATTTGGCTTCCCATGAGTTTCTTCTTGAAAGTGATTTCTTACTAAAAATCTCTCTCAATTATCACCTATGTTTTGGAGATGAAATTCAACAAGTATTTTGACTACACCATGGTGATACATTGTATTATCTATAAACTAAATTCTCCTCTGAACATTTCCTGACATCTTTCTAAGACTATTCAGCAAGAAATATGGAAGGCTTATTGGTATTTCCTTTAAGGAAATTAATTCGCAGTCGAATATGATAGAAAAACATACATCCAAACCTTCCTTCATAGGTAACAAAGTTTTGGATTATTAGGAGTAGGTTTCTCCACTTACTTTTCAATCTTTTCCTTGGGATGTCTTTCTTGAAAATGGTGGTGTCCATGCTTGGTTTCTTCAGGAAAACCTTCGAGTCCTCTATTTCTATACCTTTGTTCTTGAACCATTTCTCTCCAATCCGTGACAATCTAGTGGCTTCAGCTATAAATGACTCTGTGACTATTAATTTGATGTCCCCTATCTCCACTTCGACTCCATCAAAGGCCTTGGCAAAGGATTTGGTCACTTTTCTATGAGATCCATCAAATTTCTCTACAAATTCGAGTCACTGTGCTTTCTGCAGTAATTATTTTGTTTGTGGATACCCCTCTAAAGATTTCTTACTTGTCGTCTAAGTTCCGTTCTGACTATCACACCCGTGGCCGAGAAGCTTTGTTTCAGAACTATTTTGTTTGACAGGGTAGGATGGCTTGGTAGGGTTTTTAGAGCGAAGAGGTCGAGAGTGTGAGTGATGGAATAATGAGAGCGTAGGTAGTGATGATATAATGGAATGAGGCAGAATCTAATCGTTAAGATTATTCATGCTTATGTTTTGGGCGGCCGATTCAATGGATCGGGATATGAGTGATGATGACTGTAAGTGAATGGTGGATTATGCAAGATTTGACATGACACGACCAACTCTTTGAAATAATGATTTTGATTTTTCAGTAGTACTATGTCTTACAATTCATATTTGTAATGTTTTAATCCCTATTATTAAATTAAATAAATGCATACCTTTAAGTTATTTGCTTTCTAACCTTTGATTTCCTTTTATGATGGCTTCAGGTACCTTGTAGTGGAGGGAGTCAATCATTCCATCAATTACATGATCAGAGGTGTTTGTTACATCGGCTATAGAAAGTCATCAAAGCTGCAGAAAATCAATGATTATGTAGCTATTTATTCTTTAAGATGCCAAGAATCCTTGGTTTCCATCTTGAATTTTCCGTATAAAAATGCCAACAATTGTTGGTTTTCATGTTTATACTTATTATTATTTTTAATATATATTATATATATCTATATATATATATATATTATTATATATATTATATATATATATATATGAAGAAAGAAATATTTAAGGTGGAGAGGAAGAAGAATTCTTCTTAACAAACTTCAAATCAGACTTTTCCTAGAAAATCTTTATAAATTCCTCCTTTGTCATTGGCTTGTGATAGATCCTGAGTCGATGTCCATTCACTAGGAGAGGAACTTTTTCTTCATCAATAGTCCTAATTCTGATTGCTCCATTATCAAAATCATTTTCAATCCCATAAGGCCCAAGCCAGTGAGTTTGAAATTTTCCTTGGAAATTTTTTAACTTTGAATCAAAGAGTGATGCCCAGTCTCCTAGCTGAAACTTTCTGTCTTTGATGTATTTATCATTCCATCTAGATCTTTGTTGCTGGACTAAACTAGTCTTATAGATAACATCTTGCCTTATTTCATCAAGCACATTGAGTTGTCCCATTCTGTGCTTTTGTGCTTCTGATAAATCAAGTCCCAACTTGACAGTCATCTTGTAGGTTTGAATTTAGAACTCAATTGGAAATAGGACCTGCTTCCCATAAACAAGTTCATAGGGAGTATGTCCTATAGTGTTTCTCCATGTGGTATGGTATGCCCATAAAGCTTTTGGAAGCTTTTCTGCCCAGTCCCTTCTGTGAAAGTGAACTATCTTGGTAAGGATTGCTTCAATCACTTTGTTGGTAGACTCTACTTGTCCATTTGCTTGTGGATGGTATGGAGTAGACTTCTAATGGTTGATTTTATATTCTTCCACTATCTTTTGCACTACTCTGGATGTAAATTTCCTTCCTTGATCTATTACAATTTCTCTTGGGACACCAAAATGAGTAAAAATATCCTAAAAAGGAAATGAAACTACAACATTTTCAGTAGCAAAAGAAAGTGCTTTAGCTTCTACCCATTTAGTAACATAATCAATGCATACAAGAATATATTTTTTTGTTTTGAAGATGGATTAATTGGTCCAACAAAATCCAAAGCCCATTTTTCAAAAGGTTCGATGAGTACCTAAGGCTGCAATGGAATTTCATCTGATGGAACAGGTTTCCCCATTCTTTGAAAACTATCACGCCCCTAAACATATTCCTTGGCATCCTTAAAAAGGGAAGGCCAATAATATCCTAAGAGAAGAACTTTATAAGCAGTTCTTTCATCATCAAAATGACCTCCACATGGTTCATCATGGCATGCTTTAAGTATTTCAGGTATTTCATCTTCTCTTATACATCTTCAAATGATGGCATCTGGTCATGTCTTGTATAATTCTTCATTTATCCATGAATAAGATACACTTGATTGGATTATTCATCTCTTTTCTCTAGGAAACAAATAGGAGGGTACCTTTCCTGAAACTAAATAATTGGCAATATCTACAAACCAAGGTGTTTTAGTAGACACTGCAAAAAGATATTCATAAGGAAAATTATCCTCTACCCGTATATCATTGTTATCATTTTGAATTCTAGATAAAAAGTCAGCAATTGTGTTTTGTTTTCTAGGTCGGTCCAGAATGGTGATATTAAATTCTTGCAATAGTAATAGCCATCTTGTTACTCTACCAGTAGTAACTAGTTATTCATTAAATATGTAATGGCGGAATGGTCTGGATGAACGAAAGTTTCATAACCAGTAATGTAATGTCCAAATTTATTAATGGCATGAATGACAACTAAAAACGCCCTCTCAGTTACAGTATAATTTAGCTCTGCATGAGTTAAATTTTTACTGGTATAATACATGGCATAAGGAGTGAGGTCTTTTTGTCCTAACACAACTCCTAGAGTTGTATCTGAAGCATCGGTTGATATATGAAAAGAAAATTTCCAATTAGGTCCTTTTAAGATAGGTGCTTCAGAGATATTTTTTTTCAAAGTTTCAAAAACCTTCTGACAATCAGAGTTCCAACTAAATTCACAGTCTTTGGTGAGTAATTTGAAGAGTGGAGATGCAACCTTTATGAAATTTTCTATGAATCTTCTATAATATCCAGTAAAACCAAGAAAACTCCTAACATCTTGTTGACAACTTGGGATTGATAATTTGGAAATAACTTCTACCTTAGATGAGTCTACCTTAATTCCATTTCTTGAAATATGGTGACCTAAAACAATTCCTTCATTAAACATCATAAAACACTTTTCATGACTTAATGAAAGATTTGCTTCTTTTCATCTTATGAGAACTTTTTCTAAATTTTCAAGTGCTTCTTCAAACAAATTTCCATAAACTGTAAAATCCTCCATATACACTTCCACACAATCATGAATAAGATTAGGGAAAATTCCTAGTACTACTTTTTGGAATGTTGCTAGAGCATTGCATAACCCAAAAGGAAGTACTCGATAAGCATAAGTCCCCCATGGATAGGTGAATGTGGTTTTGCATTGATCTTCAGGTGCTACCTGAATCTGATTATACCCACTAAAACCATCCAAAAATGAGAAATATTTCTTCCCTGCTAATGTATATAAAACTTAATCTATGAAAGGAAGTGGAAATTGATCTTTCAAAGTTGCTCTATTTTCCATTTTTCTTAGGAACGATTATGAGGGGTGAAACCCATTGACTGTCTGATATTAGATAGATGAAATTTACATTTAACGGTTTATGCATTCTTCTTTAACAATTTATTTTAAGTTTGGATTCATTCTTCTTTGTGGTTTTCAAACTGGTCTAGCATTCTCTTCAATATAGATATGATGCATGCAAGTTTTAGGATCAATTCCTTTCATATTAGTGTATTCCCATGCATATGCAGAAGATTTTTTTTGTAATATTTCTACCAGTTTCTTTTTTTGTAATTCTTCCAGGTTTTCATTGATGTTCAAGGTTTTTCCTGGAAAAAAATCTATTGAAGAATTTCCAAAATTTTCCATAGAATGTAAATATATTTGTCTAGATGATAGATATTCGATATTACATTGTTCTCGAAAATTTTGGCTGTCATCACAATATAAAGAGGGTTCATGATTTTCTATTGAATTTAAAATTTGATCCTCCTCATTTATTTGTGCAATAGTGAAAATTGGTTGTATATCATTATCTTCATCCATCCATTCTTCATTTTCTACTTCTATCATTGGTTTTGCAAGTGGGTACAATGTAAATTTCTTTGTAGAGCTTCCATTTGAGATAAAAATGTCTCCTGATCTACAACTGATAAAGGCATAAATTGTAGCTAACCATGGCCTTCCTAAAATTAATGATGTCCTCCTAAATTATTCTTGGGGGTTAGAATCATAAAATCAACAGGATATTCTCAAGAATCTAAGGAT
>APFE031066712.1:5708-31461 GCA_000404065.3 Pinus taeda
TCTTGTATTTCTTGCGTGCATGCCTCCCCAAATCCGCAGGTTTATGCGCTCAACGACAGATCCCGTGGTTTAAAGACGGCGGAACACGTCTCTAGCCAAAAAAAATTCGCTAAAATTTGGAGATCCCACCGAGCCCTGGAAAGTGCTCTGATACCACTTGTTATGCTTCTTAACCTACAAAGCAATACCGAACAGAGAATATGTGAGAAAAATACCAAGAACACAGAATATGCGAAGAAAATATACCCAGAACACAGAATAGCAATGATTTTATTACTCAGAGAGAAATGTTCACAGGCCTCTTCGAGGGGGCAACCTCCAATAGAGCAGAGCTCGATTACAAAACAAGACACGATACTCCTCGAGGGAGTCTCTATCCTTTATATATGACTCATACATGCAATACCACGGGTCAATACCGTGGGTTTTATTAATACCATCTATCTAATACTACCGCCCATGGACCCTTTATTTACTACTACAGCCCATTTGTAACTAACTGTGGTCCCTTTATTAATTGCGGGTTAACCACTTACAAATATTAATATGGGCTTTATTGACTCTTGACTATGACGTGATCCCATGACATGAATAAGGGGGTTAGGGTGGGACCCTAACACTAAATGTCAAAAGGTCAAGGTTACACGAGGTAGCAACACACCCCTTGGTCTTCCCATGCTCAGAAACTATTGAATGGATCTTACAATACATAGACATAGAGTCTTGGATGATCAAAGGCCATGATGGGGCACCCATAGCCGCTATCTCCCTGGAAGATATCAGCGCCTACTACATACTCTAAGAAACAAGAGGTTTTTAATACCAAGTGCCTCACCGAGTTTGTGACTCCGGTGAAGGACATCCTAAGGGAATGGTGGCAAGACCCGTCAAAGTTCTGGGTCAAGACAAATCAGGCTTACAAGACAGAGGGATTCTATAAAGTATATCAGTTAATTATTGTAATTAAGTGTCAGTTGTATGGAAAGCTAGACTGCAATGTTTTCTATGGCACCTAGGTCCCCCTCATGTATTTTGTTTCCACCCGAGGAACCATTTTTAATTAGGTGAGCATCCTCTCATCATCCTTGAAACGAACATAGTTGTTGCCAAGCTCCCACAACCAAAACATTCTCTGGAATTATATATGTATTCATACCTCTTCGACGTTGTTTGCTCGAGATTCTACTTCAAGAACTGGAGCTGCAACTGGGACCCATCAGCAGCTATCCCCATGCACATCCATTACAATTTTTTTTTGGACACGAGTTATAAAGGCATGCTAGATGTAATCTATGAAACTTTCACCAGCCTGTTGTAACAACTACTATTTGGGGAAGGACCACCATGCATGTCCAAGAGGGATATGAAGACAGTCGTCAAGGTAGCGCACTAATTTCCCATTGAAGAAGGAACATTTGTTAGAGTGTTCGGTACCCATAACCCTCCACATGCCCTACCCAAGTTTGTCATGGACAAGACGCTCCTGGGAGAGGTCAGCTACCAAATGATGTAGGGTTTTTCAAAGATATTGAACAAAGGCAAAAAGAAACCCTGGCGTGCCTTCCCTCTCACCATCGAAGCATATGTGGTAGAAGATTTCAAACAGGTAGAGGTAGAGGCCAAGGAATTGAAGGGAAGCCACTTTGTGACCCTCAACTACTGAACATATGATCTTGAGAAAGTCATGGCCACCCATTGCAAAAAGGAAAAATTCAGTTGGTCTTATTCACATACTAAAAGGGATCTTGAAGATGGGATTAAAAACTAGTATAATGCTACAAGGGAACTTAGCCCAAGAAAGTAGCGGGCCATAGAAGATGAGCTCTAGGACAATTCCCAGGAAGACATGAGCCTCAAAGAAAGAGCTTCCACCATAAATAAAAAGTAGCACGAAACACCAAAAGGCACTAGGGAATCTGAGAAGCGAAAAGGAAAAGAGGTAGAAGACACTGCGAGCGACCATGAGGAGGAAGATGCTATACTAGAACAAAGGAACAACAACTTGGAAAGGAGGAAGCAAGAGCTTAAAGGCAAAGGGAGCTAGAGAGAAAAAAACCTCAAGATTCCAGTAATCAGGGCCAGAATGGGAAAAAGAGAAGGTAGGAAGAGCAAGAAAATGAACAAATAGGTTACAGATTTGCAGAACATGCTTTATGCATCCAAAAAAAGGGCCACCATGGTGGAACAATGGAAAATGAAGATGGAGGAAGAGAACGCGATGCTCCTTTTAGTACACACAAGTGCAACAGAATTCCAAGTAGCAATTAAAGTAGAAATAGAGACTTTGGGGGAGGCCATGGCAGTATTCTACGAGGAGATGTCTAAATTGTACCACACAGTAGCCACCATCATGGCCATCCAAGTCCACACAAAAGAAAGATTCGCCATGCTTAAGGAGTCTATGACTGTTTTGGATATGATACACAAATGGTTCGTCAAGTACTTAGGGGCACCAGCGATGGTCCCTAAGAAGTATTGGATCACCATGAAGAATACTACGGTCCAACTCTACATCAAAATTCAATCCAAAGACAAATTGACCAAAGATGTGGAGAGGGTACTAGCATCCTACAGGAATCTATTCAGTGGCTTGGAATCAGTGATCTAACTACATGGGGTTCCCTCGATAGGGGAAGTCAGATAGGTAAGGAAGCAGGATGAGATCTCCAAGGAAGTACAAGCATTCGTAGAGACATATAAACAAGTAGCCCATATGAAAGACATGCCAATCACTAGAGAAAATATCATGCGTTATGTGGTAGAACTAGTGAGGCTCTACACCAAACTGGTAACCTTGAACAATCAGGTGCATGCCAAACGGAACACCCTTATCCCAGATGCACTCAAGTGCCTGCACTGACATAACGAAGACTAACCACAAATCACTCCCATTGTAGTGGAATACAATCTATGGCACACATATTTGACAAAACGGCTCGGGCTTGACATTCCAGAACTTGCCATTATTAAATTAGTGAATTATATTAATAACTATTTTTGTGATGTATTTTATACAGTAGCATAGAACGCTTTGTGAATATGAAAGGTCATGTAGAATACCAAAAGTCATTTTTGTGAATATGAAAGGTCACGTGGAATACCAAATGTCATCTGGTAGATGAAAGGTCATGAGGAAGTTTAAGAGTCAAGGGTAGGCCAAGAGTCACTCTTACCCTATAAATATACCCTCATGCCTCATTTGTAAGGACCTTTTGATGAGAACTCTTTTGGAGATATATACATTAGTTAAGAGAATTTATGTATTTATAATTGATGCAAGGAGTGATTGTACGTTTCCATTATTGGATTCTTCAGATCTTTTATGTTCTAATTCCATGAGTATTTTCTTCACTTGATGGATTGGATGTTCCTGAAAGCTCTTTACTGTGCAATTGCTTCATATGTTGTCTCATACTCCAAACTTTGTGTTTCTTCGTATGAATGGTATTTGATTCACTAACTCTATGCTCATGCTAGTGAACTATTTCTTTGGTATTGGTATAATCAGTTTTGACTGCACCTTTGTTTATTCTTATAAATGTTTGATCATTTTGAACTTATCTACAATATTAAGAATTTTATCTTGGCGTACATGAGTCTTATTTGAAGCCTGTTATTAATAACTTTACATAAGATTTATGTTGTTTATAGTCTAACTATTCAAGGTTTATGTGGCATAATATTTCTATCAATTATTTCCTTGTATTTTTTGAGGTACATGCTTTGAATTAAGTTCATATTTCCCCTCCATCCGAAGCAGGCTCAACAAAACTGAACAACATCCAAGCCTACATACTAGAAGGGACCCCTATCACAAATGGTGCAGGCTCTAGTTGGGAACCTACACCGGGGAGGTTACGCTTACTGTTAGTGGAAGATTCTAGACTGTCAACATAACCCTTGGTCTAAAATAAGGGATTCACATGAAAAGGGACTACCCAAACAAGAATCCTTTATCTGATCAAAATGTCTATCTAGAGGATTAGGTAGATTAAATTGGAAACAATCAAAATCCTTTAAGAATGAACTCACAACCAATGGATAGAAGTTAAGGAAAGAATTATCTGTGAAAATCCGGATCCAAATTATTTTGGAGATCTCGACAGGATTGCAAGAAATTGACTTAATCATCAACAAGGGCTGAAGTTCCTCGACTTCTTGATAGGTCTCTGAACTTTCGGACGGTGCATCATCAAATTTGGGTGGATTGGAAAAATCAACAGGTAGACATACACCACTATCATCATATATATCAATGAAAACATTTTTAGTGCCACTAGTTGGATCATATTTAAGATTAAGCATATCAAACTCTTGGTGGATAAATCATTTAAATGCATCAATAAAAAAATTCCCTTGATCAAATAGAGTTGGAACATCTTCCTCCTGAGTTATGAGATATTTACAGTTGAATAGATCATCAATGATGAATTCAAGATGTTCATCCTTTGATCGTAGGATCAAACAATCTTGTACTTGATTGCAACCATGATCAACTAAATAAATATCTAAAGGACTTAGAGGGATTGTTGGTATAACAAAATTATCAAACATATATGGGTACAATGAATAGTGTGCTAAAAATGAGGAAGGATGAAAAGACTCAAGAGGAGGAGCATGAGTTGTAACTAAATTAGATTGAGCTTGTAAGAACAATAGATAAATATCATTTTCATCAGTATAACGGTCAAAGAAATGCATACCAATGTGACATTCAAATTAACCTTGCTCTTCTCCAACATGGTATTCCAAAGGTTCAAAAGCTAACAACTTACCTCTTCAAGTTTTTCATCTGAAGATGTATGCATTAAAGGAATTTTAGGATCATTTTGAATTGAAATAGTACCCCAACCCATAAATGGAGATCGTAGACTACTAGAAGTAGGCTCTGAATCAATACCTTTCAAATCTAAGTCCTTTAAAGAAGAAAAGATATCATCCAATTTACTTGGGAACTCATCACCATACGTATTAATGGAAACATGGATGTCAAGATGATGGTTGTCCAAAATCTCAATTTGAATGCAGGTTTACAATCATCTGACAGGTTATCAACTACAAGATCGATGATCAAATAGAAATTCAAGAATATCATCTTGAAAGAGGGAAGAAAGATAGGACTGATCTTCAACACTTTTCTCCTCCACATGTAACATGTATCTAGTTCTTGATTACTGCTCGAAACAACAGATTGAACACCATTAAGAGATGAAGTAGGTTGATCAAACAGGCTAACGAACAAGGAATCAAGAAAGATGGATGGTAGAGGTTGAAGGGTATCCCTCGAGGAAATCATACTTTCCATCAAATCAGATTTAAGGTTAAAGTTATGAGTGTTAATATCATATTGAAAAGTCAAGGGATTAGTCTTCACCTTAGGTTTCACAAACCACTCCAAGGTTTCCTCCATCAAATATAAATCATGGGGACTAACTGAAGGTGGGGGGGACATATCAACATATTGACAAGGAGACACCCAAATTAGTACTGAAAAAGGAGGAGGACAAGGAAAAAAAGGAATAATATGTTCCTCCTCACATATTTGTGGTGTTTCATGATCAATGTAATTTGGAAGAGAGAAATCATCTGGGGGTTCATATCCAAAAGATTTGACAGAGAGAAGAATCAAGGTTTCAAACTTTTTTTTTGATAAACTTATAATTAAAATCTTCTTCAGGAAACTCATAATAAAGGTGAAGAAACCAATTAATGAAACCCTCTAAATATTCACCTAACTTCATTCTAAGCTGATCAATTCTATCACATACATATTAATAATCATACTTGTCAAAGGCTTCACAAAGATCCTTAAAAAGTTGTTGAAATGAATAGATAGAAGCAAGAGGTAATGTATGACACCATTTCTTGAGTCAACCTTCAAATGCGAGGGTGAAAAGTCTGACCATTACTTCCTTATAATGTATTCCATTAGAAAGGAAAAAATGAGCAAATTGAAACAAATTTTCAGGGACAGTTAGTCCACCCTCGCCATCAAACATAAATTGAGATAAGTTATGAAAAATCTCCATGGGAATGTTAAGATCAAGCTCCATGGAAACACATCGTGGGATTATGATTTGAGAATGAGCGATTTAAGTTTTTTTTTTTTTTTTTTTTTTGGGGGTGACGAGAGACTTGTCTTGAGGTGAAAGGAGAGTGCACAATGAACAACTAGGGTTTTAGGTGACAGCAGAGGTTTTTACATGGAAAATCGCAGGGGAGGGAACTCTACTCCCTCCTACAAGGAAGTTGTGGCCAAGAAAGGCAAGAAAGTTCTAGAGAAAGGTAGAGAAACTGTTGAAGAAGGAAGAAGAAACATGGAAGAAGAGATAGAAGGTATGAAAATGAAGGAGAATAATAGCACTAAATACAAGGGGGAAGATGACAAAAAACATGGAAAAAAAGACAAAAGACAAAAGGGATCCTGTAAACCCAAAGCTGAAATCACACCCAGAGTACTATTAAATAATCTAGTGTTGTAGGCACACAGGGATCACATGTGCACCTATGCAATAATCTGCAAATTCATGGGATTATGGCCCATAGAAAAAGATTTACAAACATGGATCAAATACCACTAGAAACCCAAGGGGAGCATTGATCTACATCATGGGTAAAAGGGTTTCTTTACGGTGGTGTTCACAAAAATTGAAGATAAAGACAGAGTGTTTGAAGGAGGGCCCTACTTCTATGTAGCAGCAAGTCTTTATATGAGGCCATGGAAGATGAACCTTGTACTGGGGCAGGCAACTTTTACTTTAGTCCCGGTCTGGGTAAGACTTTATTCTCTACCTCTTGATTACTAGCAAACTAAATTGTTAGCTACCATAGGAAATAAATTAGGTAGATTTGTTAAAGCTTTCGAAGCCACAAGAAGGGGAAAATACACCTCCTTTGCAAGGATTTGTGTGGAGATGGATTTATCTGGAGCTCTTCCGAATGAGGTAATCCTGGAGGTCCATGACGAAGATTGGGTACAAGCAGTAGACTATGAGCATATTCCGTTCAGGTGCCAAAGATGTCATGAACATGGGCACCTTCTCGGAGATTGCCCTCTTAGTAAAGTAGACAACAAGAGCAAAACTAACACAATGAAAGACACTGATGGTTTTCAAAAAGTGGTACACAGAGGAAAAGGCAAGAAAAAAGGGCCAAAACAAGAACAAAAGGAAGGAAAATAGGTTAGTTAGAACCAATTCCAAGTTCTTGAAGAGGATGAAGAATTAACAACAAAATATCAAGCAAGGGAAAGAAGTCCTGAGGAGAAGGAGAAAGAAGAAAACAGGGAACAAACATAGGAAAATGATAAACAGAAAGAGATCATGATGAGTGATACAGAGACAGAGATGGATCAGGAAATGACACAAAGTGAGATGGATCTATAGGACCGTGAACTTCAGGAGATTCTTGACAGAGAACACCTAGATCTAGAGGGGTTCTTAAATCAGGGAACAACTGAAGGGGTAGAATCGGTACCTCAAGAAGAGTTTAATAGAATACAACAACTGTATTTATGGAGAAATCAGGCTAAGGGTTTGGAGGGGGTAAAAAACAATTGCAGACAGAGTAATGAAGGAGTAAAAACGATAAAAATGACTCCAAGATTAGCACCTAGAAACCCAGGAAAGAAAAGAGGTAGGAAAAAATAGAACGAGCTACTAATGGAATGTGGAAAACTCATGATAGACTCAGGTAAGATGAAATATCTATCCAACTATTCCTTTACTAATCTTTAAATATGAATTTTATATCTTGGAATATTAGAGGTCTAGGCAGTAAAAGGAAACAGAGAATGCTTAGTAATATACTGAAACATGAGGCTCCGAATATAGTTTTTATCCAAGAAACGAAGTGTTCCATCCAAAAGTTAAGACAAATTCATAGCAAATGGCTAAGTAGATTTGAGTTTCTAGAAGTGAAAGCAGTTAATTCAGCAGGAGATATTCTCTCTCTCTGGAATCCCCAAAGAATAGGCATAATAGATGCTGAGGCATCCAGGAATTATTTATCAATGGTCATTCAGCCTGTTGGAGATAGGGAAACCTATCTTGTCACGAATGTTTATGGTCCTCAAAGGATAGATGAAAAACTCTAGTTCATAGAATCCCTTGTGGATCTTAGGGATAGACATGCAGGGATACCTTGGATTATGGGAGGGGACTTTAATATGATTAAATCCCTTTCAAAGAAAAAAGGAGGAACTAGAGCTCTAAATAAAGACTCTTTGGCCTTTCAAACCTTTACAAATAATATGAAGCTAGTGGATATGGAGACAAACAATGGCTGCTTTACATGGAATAATAAAAGATGAGGAGAATCTCAAGTAGCCTCCAAGTTAGACAGATTCATAATTTTAGAGGACCTTATGCTAATAGACAAGGAAATAATAGTTCTTCCCTTTGGAGGCTCAGATCACTAGCCAGTTCAAATGGAGATTCATGGCATAGGGACCCCTTGGAATAGACCTTTCAGATTTGAGAATATATGGCTCTCACACCTAGAATTTATGAGCAATATTGAAAAATGGTCGGCAAAAGATTTGCATATTCAAGGAACAAGAATGTTCCTTATGCACAAAATATTAAAGCACATCAAGATGAGACTAAAATATTGGAACAAGAATGATTTTGGTAACATTTTTGTTGGAAAGAAATCTGTTGAAAACAAAATGCAGGAACTCAACCAAGTCATGATCAAGGAAGGCTTTAACAAAGACATAAATGATCAAGTCGAGAAAAATCATCAAGAATGGGATAACCTGTGTAAATAAGAGGAAATATCTTGGAGACAAAAATCCAGAATTCAATGGCTAAAAGAGGGAGAACACAATATCAAATTTTTCCACAGATCTACTATGGCCAATAGAGCTCACAACAGGATCTCTTCGATCAAGAATGAGAATGAGAATGGGTAGATTCAACAATCACACAAGGACATAGAAGTTGTGTTGGTCCAGCACTTCCAGAGCATAGCTCAGGAAAGCAACATAGAAAGAGAACATTACATAAGGGACTTGACCAGTCATATTCCTAAGATGGTTTCTAGAGAGGACAATTACAACCTTAACAGATCAATGGCTGAAAAGGAGGTCAGTGAGGTCCTCAAAGAAATACAGAATGGCAAAGAACTAGGCCCAGATGGCTTCAATGTTGATTTCTTTAAATCCTGCTGGAATATTGTTAAACAGGATATTTTGAGGGTTATGGAGGATTCCAGCATGAACAAAACTATCTTGAAGGTGCTCAATACCTCCTTCATCTCCTTGATTCCAAAACAAGACAATGCTCAAACACCAGAAAGGTATAGACCCATTGTTTTATGTACTGTCATCTACAAGATAATATCCAAGGTAGTGGCCAACCAACTCAAACCTCTGCTTCCCTCTCTGGTATCGGGGGAACAGACCGGATATGTAGAAGGCAAATAGATTCTAGACAACATCATTCAAGCTCATGAGGTGGTTCACTCCTTAACTAGCAAGAGGAAAGCTAGTATGAGCATGCAACTAGACATAGCCAAATCATATGACAAAGTGAACTGGGCTGAAATCAGAAAACTACTTATTACATTTGGTTTTGATCATAACTAGGTCAAATGGATCATGGTCCAGGTAACGTCATCTAGCTTCTCAATTTTGGTTAATGGCTCTCCCTCTGAGATTTTTATTCCTTTAAGAGGCCTCAGATAGGGAGATCCACTCTCACCCTTTCTCTTCATCCTCATAATGGAAGGACTTGGTCGATCTATCAAGCCTGCCAGAGTAACGGGCAAAATCCAGGGACTTCAACTAACGAAGAATGGATAGGTTTTGACTCATCAAAAATGTGTAGACGACACCTTGTTACAGGGTATCCCCACATTCAAGGAGGCTTTAGTGTACAAACAAATTCTAAATGAATTTGCCATGGCTACAGGTATGGAAGTTAATCTTTCCAAATCAAAAATATTTTTCTTTAATACCAATATTGCTATTCAGAGAAACCTCTCCATAATTCTAGTCTTTCAAAGGGATTCCCTCCCTTCTAATTATTTGGGAGTGCCTCTAACTGCAAAACCTTTGCATAAGAGCATTTGGGAACCATTTATCAATGAGATGTAGGATAAGGTCAGGAAATGGACCATCGGATCTTTAAATCTGGCAGGGAGATTGGTGCTGACAAAAACGATGTTCCAATGTTTCCCAGTTTTTATGCCATCAGCTCTCCCAGCTCCAAAAGGAGTACTACATCAATTCAAAAAAATCTAAAGGGAATTTCTTTGGGGCAAGGAGGATAACAGAAAGAAATGGGCCTTAGTCTCATGGGAAAAGGTTTGTAAACCCAAGAACCTAGGAGGTCTAGGCTTGGATGATCAAGAGATACTCAGCAATGTTCTAGGGGCCAAACTTTGGTGGCGTTGGGTTAAAAATCCAAAGGCTCAATGGGGAAGCATTTGGAAAGAAAAATATGCCAGCTCCTGACAACATACTGATCTCATAAGGATGTCTGGAAATATAAGGGGCTCATCCATCTGGAACAAGGCTTGGGAGAACGGAGGCCTAGTACAAAGAAACAGTTTTTGGGAAATCAAAGAGGGTGATCTAGCGCTATTCTGGGAGGATAAATGGCGAAAAGAACCAACATTGTTAAAAGAATAATTTTTGGGCCTTAAGCAGGAGACAGATAACCAAGGATTAATAAAAGTAAAATATTTTTGGGATCACGCAACCAATTCAGGAAAATGGAGAACTTGGAGAAACATAGATTGCAGGGATGACAGAACCATGAAAACAAAAGTAGAGGTTCTCATGAGAATACTAGAACAAAGAATGATTTTAGTAACTGAGGGGCAGGACCAACTAAGATGGGGCAAAAATAAATAAGGCATCTTTAATATTAAAAAGGCTAAAGGTTTTCTCCTAGAGCAGGAGTCCAATGCTCCGGACAGAATTTGGTTGAACCTATGGAGACACCAAGGGTGGATGAAGATCAAACTCTTCATGTAGCTGGTATATCACAAGAAGATATTGACTTGGGACAATATCAAGAAAAGGGGTATTCTAGCACCTTCCAGATGCCAACTATGTGAAGCCCGCGAGGAGACTATGGAACATCTTCTCAACAACTGCACTTTAACTTCTAGGTTATGGGATACATTTTCCACCATTTTCCAAAAGACCGACAGGGACAAGAGAGTATAATCAACACCCTAAGCAATTGGAGAAGAAATTTTTTCGATAATGAAGTTCTTAACTATGCTTGGGCCCTCATGCCAAGCTTCATTATATGGAATGTTTGGAAGGAAAGAAACAAGAGAATTTTCAAGAATGAAAAGAACCCATCTCTTCACTTGTTTGAGTAGATCTTAAAACAACTTAAAGAAACAATTGGCACTATAGTGAGGAATCTCCCCAAAAATCCTCCCTCAAAGGCTGATAAGAGAATTCTTAGGTAGTTGGATACACAGAGGCTCATTCCACAGGTCTGAACAGGAAAGTTATCCTAAAAGACACTGAAATGGAGTTCTGGCATCCTCCCCCGAAAGGTTTTTTGAAATACAATACAGATGGAGCTTCGAAAGGTACCCCAGGATTGGCAGGTTTTGGAGGGTTTCTGCGAGATGAAGATGGGAGCATTCTCTTCCTCTTCCATTGTCATTTAGGAAAAGCTACCAACAATATGGTGGAAATAATGGCTATGGAGCAATCTTTAGATTATCTAAAGCAGGACAACTGCTTAAATGTGGTGATAGAAGCTGACTCTAAGTTAGTCATTAACTCAGTCAAAAGAATCAGTTGTGGAATAGAGCCAGAGAAAGTCTCTATCGCTAGAGATTAATCCAGGTCTTCCAAAGAATTCAGGGTCACCTTCAGGAACTACGTACGGTAAGATTCAACCACATACGCAGAAAGGCCAATAAACTGGATGATATATTGGCAAACCAAGGTGTGAACTGTAAAGAACATAGAGTTTCAATGGGGTGGCAAGTAATGCCTCAGGGCAGTCTGAAAATTCTCTGTCACACTCAAGCAGAAGAAGATAGAGAAGTGTATAGAAACAAAACTCTAGAAGAAGGATCTCTATGATGTAGTCTCTGTATGTTTCCCTAATTTTGGTCAGGCAGGTCTTTGAAGAGAGGCAAGCATCGATCGACCTCAGCAGCACAAGTAAGCCCATCTTCAAAAATCCATGGTGTAGGGTGGATGGGTTTCTCAGGTTATTGGCTGTTAGGTTCAGTTTTGGTTTCGAGTTCAGGAACCCGAGCTTGTTGGAGAAGGATGGGAATCTGGGCTTATCCGGCAGCCATATTATTCCATTTTCTCCTCTTGGGGAGACAAAAACACTCATTGAGTGGTATTTTTTTGATCGCTCCCCTCTCAAGCAAGAAGTGGTTTTCATGATTTGGGAGCGATCCCATACAACATCGGACACGTGGCGGGGGGCCAGAATGGTTAATCGCCCTCATCGCACACTAAATATCGATACCATGAAGCAATGCGATATCACTATCAACCATCAGATTTCGAGGTTTGGATCAACGATTAGGAATGATCGTGTTATTTTGTGGGACTCGAACTTAATTTAAACGATGGCTTTGTTTGATTTCGAGAATGGATGCAGTGTTACCTTCCGTGCTGCTCTCACTTCAAGAAGGGATTTGGTGGACTTCAGGCAGCCTACTTGCTCGAGGGTTATCCCCCCTGCTGGACCCGAAATCCTTTTATGGTAGGCTATATTTCCTCATCGAGTCTGATTCATGAATTAAAGAGGTTGCTAGTTTTTGTTCTAATATGGTGCCACATCCATCAGATAGTTGAAGGTAGATCAAACGGTCTTAGCAGTTGCTAGTATTCTGAAGGTATAGTGGTTTTGTTTGTGGGCCCTTGGCCCGACTTTTAGCCTTTGGCTCGGAGCCCAAAATTTTATGCGGCGAGATAATTTGAGGGCCCACATCTCTTTTGGGTTTGTTGTAATTTATGTATGGTACTTTTATCGATTCAATTGAATAGAAGGACCAACTCTAGCTTCAGCAAAAAAAAAAGAGAATGAGCCATTTAAGATCATAGGTTTCAAAAATAGACTCGAAAACTTTTCATCTCGCCTCCTTCTAGTACATGTCGACAGTGTTGGACACAACAAACATACAGGGGGTCTCCCCAATGTGAAGTCCTAATTAGACCTCACATCGTTTGGAGTAGGAGCCCCATCTGGAGTATTGACCCGACTACCATAACTTAAGGTTTTCCTTGATTCCAATGGATAACATAAGAGATTATACACATAACCTTTGAATAAACAAGTAAGTTGACACTGTGAAACACCAATTACAATGTGTAAAATGAGGCCTTCATGAGAAGGGAGACAAGAGTGAGTATCTAGAAGGAAATTAATAGTACTATCCTATGAGAGGCACATGAGAGCAAGGAAATATTCATTAGTTATCTAGTGAAGTAGTTCACATAAACACAATGATCATTAAAAGAAAATACAACACACATTCAATTATTAAGTGAAAGATTCAGGTACATAGTTACAAGGGGGAGCCACTAGCTCCAACAA
The DNA here is from genome assembly GCA_000404065.3 of Pinus taeda. Taxonomy (NCBI): domain Eukaryota; kingdom Viridiplantae; phylum Streptophyta; class Pinopsida; order Pinales; family Pinaceae; genus Pinus; species Pinus taeda. Next base: position 19,247 of record APFE031066712.1, read on the forward strand.
TGGAATATTAGGTCATTTCTTTATTCTACAAAATGATGATCTTCTCTCCTATGCCAAGATGAATAAGCCAAGGCTAGCTCTCCAAAATCTAGGCCTCCAAAAATCCTTTTGCTTAGTTACAAGGTTTCTTTTCTAATAAGAGGAATGACCTTTAATCTCCCTTATGACTCTTGAGCTATCTTCATGACTCTTGGACTCCTAAATAACTTTTGAACTTTTGTTGACTCTTCCATCCACATGTGAATTTTCACATTCGCTTGTAACTCTTGGAATTCCACACATGTACATTTATCATTTTTATTTTGATAACACATCATTACATTCCACATCATGTGGCAAGACATATTGACACATATGACATTGTGATGACACTTGTACAAGCCACAAATTGACAATGATGACATGGAGCTTCATGATGATGTGGAAATGCCAAGCTGCTCTTCTTGTTGCTTTGCCTTCAATATTCATGAAAGATCTAATTTGTTCTTCATCTTCACCCTCCAAATTGTGTTGGATCAATGTTGGGACCTTATGCGTTATCATGAAATGTCATCATTTTGTCTTGGTTCAGGATCTCTCCATGTCTTCATGATAGGTCTTCTTTGTGCTTCTTCTCTACAAATGCTTTATATTTGTTCCTTTTCATCGACATATTCCTTGAGAACCTTCTTGCCCCATTGAGGTGGTATACTAGCCAATGAAGTTCACTCATGATAAGACAAGATCAGTCTGAAATCATCTATTTTATCCCTACCTTGCCCATGGAAGAAACTTCTTGTGATGGGTGTGTGAAACGACAAAAAGAGGAAGACTTGTTGAGGATGGTGCAATTGAGCCTAGGAGTGGCTAAGGAAGGCACCACTGCCCACTAGAACTATGACACGTGCTACAAAGAGGGGATCCTCAAGGTCCAGCGTAGTGGGAAAGTGAAAGAGACAATGTGATGAGCTTGCTGACTAAAACTATGACATGCATAGGGCTCAACAGAGGAGAAGACAATGATAGCACAATTGAGATTCACAATGACTTAGGTAGGCCTTGATTGTGGAATAGAAATGCGACATGCGTTCAAGAGGTAGGGAAATACTTAGTGGTTGCACAGTGAGGGAGTTTAGTGGACAAGCATTGAGGGATTGCTGACTAAAACTATGACATGCACTATGTATGAGAGGAAAGCTTAAGGGAGAGCATTATTTTCTTCAACAATGATCTAGGAAGGGCTCGATTTTCCACTAGAAATGCAACATGTGACTAGGAAGAAAATCAGAACAAGGCATGAAACAGTGAGGGGTTGTAGTAAGCAGTGGGAGTAATACTAGGAATTGTAACTGCGACATGCACTGAAATTTAAAGGGAGTGTTATGTTCCTTTTTCTGTTGTTCCTTATCTCATGGTTAGGGCGAACTTTTAGGATTAGAGGTAGTTAGGTCACAGGTGCGAGTTTACGTCATCAACGAGCCCAAGGAATTTTGGAGATGTTTTATGGGGTGTGGATTTCAATTACCATATTCCATCATTAGGATTAATTCCACACAACTTGCTTCTCATTCCACTGCATTCTGACAATTCCTATAATACAGGGTTATTATTGTGCCTAACTCAATTAATTGTGCTTAATGTGGCATTCCAAGAGGAATACTTGAGGGAACACGTTAGTGTAATAGCTTGTTGGAACCAAAATGAGAATATCTATAGGATGAGATGGTTAGAAGTGATTTTCAGTGGCTTGAGGAGGCATGGTGGCCAATTTACCATTTTGTCACATTAAAAAGATAATTTAATTGAAATAAAAAGAGGGAAATGTGCCTAATGATTAAAATAATAATAAAATAGGAGGTTCTAGAGGGGTCCTTTATATCTATAAAAAGAGGAAGAGGAGGCCATTAAAGGACATCTTGGATTGTTTATATTTTCTATTTATGAGATTTGGAGAACCTAGTTCCTAACTTCTCTAGCCCTAGGATGGAAACCCTTGGGTTTGTTATTGGGGGTTGGACAAAAACCCAACGCTCTTGAGGAGATCTCACCATAGATCTCATGGGGCTTAAACAAAGTTTTTGAGAGAACAATTTTGCAGTGGTAGATTGCAACAATCTTCTCACTGGGCCATCTACATCATTACTAGGGTCATACATCATTTGGTCAGATATCTTTTTCTGGGTTTTGCTTCAATTTCTTGGGAAACCCAAGCTCCATTATTCCTTGATGTTAATGTACTCTTTCTAGTGGATTAATAGAATGGCTAAATGATTTCATTCACATCTATTTGTGTATCCAATTGTTGGTTGTGTGCCTATTTGAAATTATTTTGTTGTTTAAGATAATTTATGGTATCTACTATTAATTTTTCCATTAGGGATATTACAATGGTATCAGAGCATTGATCTTATGGTATGAGAGTATAAATATCCATAGAAAGGTTGATTTTATCATTATGCTGGTTGAGATCTCTAATACAAGAATACCAAGCTTCACAGTAGACAGAGGAACAAGTTTCCTATCATTTGTAAGAGACTGAACTCGTGGCACTTCACAAAAATACTTCCCTAGTTTAGAACAAGTTTATTATTATTGTGGGTGGTTCAAAATCTTAATCCAAGAAAATATAGAGACCCTTCTTATGTGAAAAACTTACACACATTTTATGGGGGCTGATCTGAGATTAAATATTGAGTATATTTGTTGATATATCAAAGATCAGAAGCTGAAGACTTGTGCACTCTTCATAGATGGTATATGCAATAGATGAAGAGATGCTTCCTTATGTGATTGGAATGTGTTTCTGAAGAGGGAACAATTGAAAGCTTAGATACATTTGAATAAGTCTCAAGAATGTTGGTTGTTTGATAGAAGTTAATTTTCCAGAAGACTGTATTTTCTAGGGAGATTTGAATTAATCGACATAATGGACTAAACTGGTCATTACTTGAAGGAGTTAAGGAGTTGAGTTAGTGGGTTTAATGGCCGTGTTGGGTAACTGACTAAGTGTCATCATTGCTGGTGCAAAATTGTGATATGAGTGGGGGTTGGAGTTGGACGATAATCCTTTATCTCTGTTGTTAAACAAGTTTTTTTCACCATTGAATTATGTGTTTTCAGCACCAAAGTTTGGACGCCATTCTTTCTATTTTGTGTGTGCATCTATCTTGTTGAAAGGATGATTTAAGTTACAAAGTGTGTATTTATTTGTTGGTTGTGACTATTGGATTTGCTCCAATTTTCCTGGGTGCGCAGAGAGGGTCTTTCCATTTGGGTTGGTTGTGTGGCCTCACTTGCAGCAGTATATCTTTTGACGAAGACAAACTTGTGGGAACCACTGAAATTTTGCAAAGCCACATTATAACGTGGAGGTTGCAGTTCACAAAAATCCTTGTAGGGGAGGAATACCATCTGAATTTCCAATTAAGATGTTATCTAATATTATGTTCCATTTCTCCTATTTGTTTTCCTATGTATTCAAATTTTAAATGAGAAAGGGCTGCTCAATGGATATCATTTCCAAAATATCAGTGATATGCAGTAAGGGGCATAGAATTGTTTGAGATATGTGGGCACATGTTTATGCATTAGATACATCTTTTGAACCCCTAGGAGACTTACTTTTTATGCATATGGTTCATTGTATTCATTTACTAGAGTTGAAATTGTGAAAAATCCACTACAATAGTTTGTCCTGAAACTGTTTGCCAAAACACCTCCCCTAAGGAAACCAACGAACCCAGAAAACAATGTCCACATTATCTCAAAAGTTCTTGTCATACTAGGCTAAACCATGGCAGAACTCACAAGAATTCTAAATAAATTGAAAGATTAAACAATGGAGAAGTTATTCCCTTGAAACTCCATGCAGCCAAGCAAGACAACAAACCTTTATCAAGAGGGGTCTATGCCATTCTTCAAAAAGAACAACCAAGGGATCTATAGAAAAAGATGGAGATTGAACACAAAATACTTGCACTTGGGATAAATTTAAAACACATGAGGGTCACAGGGAAATTCCTTTTCAAACAATATGAACTGGATGCATTTCTTTTTGAAGGGAAGAAACTAATTTGGTCTCTAAAACCAGCTACGCTTGTTCTCATACAATACAAGTTCTTGGAGGAACCTCGTGAAGGGGTCAAAGTTCCGGTTGCATCTTATCTCAACAACATCATGAGACTAACCACACCTATAGCTCCTTACAATGATAATATTATGAAGAGAGTTTTCAAGCTGATGGTCGAAGCCTTGCGAGACTTGGACAACATTGTGGGTCCTACATTTGAGAAGAAGCTTCAAGGTTTGGAAATTATCACAATGACTAGGACTTATGAGATCATGTTTGATCTAGAGTGTGATGAATTGATCTTGTAAATATTCCAATACCTTTTCAACAATGGGAGACATCATCATGACTCAGTCAAAGCACATATGTAGTCCATCTTCTCATCATGTATGGAAGGCTATGATGCCATTTGTTGGAAGTTGCAGTCTCGATTATTGTCCATTTGGAGGATAAAACCACTGGTTTCACCTTCTTCTTATGAGTTAGCCAAAAGTTTGGTTGAGAAGAACATAAATTTTGTTAGAGGCATTTGACCAAGGAGGAGCAGTTGAGAGTTGATGTGACATGTTGCAGGAACAAGTTAAGGAGAAAGGGTGTTTATTTCATCTGCAAGGAACCTTAGGGACTTGACCACTCATGCTCGAGTGACACAGAGGGGATGACAAAGGTAGAGGAGGGGGAGACTCATTTTGACCTTCCAGATGAGGATTCTTCTAAAGAGCACTAGGAAATATGTATAGATGCTGGCAACAACCCATATGTACATCCATATTTGATGAGTTAAAATGTGTGACACACAATGGATCATAATATGCTTGATGGACCATTTTTGGAGAGTCATCTAGTGGCTCATATTGAGCCCATGATGGAGGAGGATGAGAAACATTCCTTGGGCCAGCCATTGATGAGGGGGATACAAATGTGCAGGATATTAGCAAGAAGTTAGTATTTGCATACATTTGTGGGCTAATTTAGAATATTAGTTTGCAGTGCTTAGATATTCCTTAGATTATAAACAAAAAAATTTCATTGTGCTTAAGGATTCATCAATTTTTGCAAGTAAATTGAAGAGTTTTTATGTTAATTTTACGAGCAATTTAACATAAACCAGAAACTGAACAATAACATAAACATGTAAAAAACATCATTAAAAACACATTACAACAAGCACATGATAAAGGAGTTCACCCCTCCTGGGCTATGTCTCCTTGCTCCAACTTCCAATGGCTTGGGCTTCTCTATTATGCTCAAAAGTGTAAAAATTTGTGTTTACAATGCTCAAATTCTTCTGAAACCTACTCCAATGATTCCAACATACTAAAAAATGGCTATCTAGCCTCTTTTTGCAACCAATTTGGTGGAAAACTGAAGAATTTATGAATTCTCCTAGTTTTCCCACTATTCGTTACACAAATTGCTCCACGTTGGACATGATCCTACAAATTAGCTCCAAAAATGCACTAATTGGGCAAAAATTTCACCATGCGGTGGGCCATAATCTATGGGCACCGACTATCTTATCACAAATCGCAATTGGCAGTGTCTTGTGGGCTTATGGTTTTTGAACAAGACAGACAATGTGCGTTTGCGATATGATAGACCCAATGAACCATTAAACTACAACCTATAGTTGCATCACATCTGAGGAACCTATCGCATTTTGCCATCGACAAAGAACATGTGAAAATCATAAAGCGAGGCTCTACACCATGTTGCGATTTGTTATTGTGAGATCGCATAGAAACCCAGTAACTATTAGAGGCCGATTCTATAACACTGACCCTTCGTCGATCTGCGATTGCGGTCCATCACATTGCACCTTCGGCCGATTCTTAAAAACCTTCTCACCTACCTTATCGCATCGCACCCTTCCCTGCTTGGGGGCCGATTTTTAACGCCAACTTTCTTGTGATGTGATTTCTGACATGCAAGGGCCAATGGGCAGCATGCCACTTGGCGCCTCCTTATTCGTTGAAGAATCTTGCCACATCATCCAATCCTGCCATGTGAGCAAGTCAAACCTGAACTTTGACTTGCTATAACTTCTACATGCGACTTAGATTTGAGTGACTTTCACACCACTGGAATAAGAATGACGAGCTCTTCGATCTGAAGTTAAGTTTAACAATATTCTGACAATTTGATTTTTGAGCTTAATTTTGAGCACCTGATCACTCCTCCACACTGGAAGCCTTTTGGACCCCAAAAGAATCACTTTCAATTGTTCAGCAGGTGAGGGTACAATTCCTTCACCTTTCCAACCTCTATCCATTTGGATTTTGAAGGAATTGTACCATTGAGCCCCACTCGAAGATAATTGATACTTCCCTTTTTTGTTGTCCTTGTTCTTCTGTTAAGTATAATGTATTGTTGAAGCACATCAAGGAATTCTGGAGAAAAGTCTTCAATAGGTGTAATTTGCATATTCTATCCTTGATCTTCAATCAAAGGAGGCTCATACAACCTTAAATTCTCAACATTAATAAGAACATACATTTTTATATATGAAGGCAAATCCATCCTGAAGGCATTATTACCAATCTTTTCCAAAATTCTGAATGGACCATATCTAATTGGTTTTAGATTTTTACCTTCTCCTTGGAGCCTCTCTTTGTTAATGTGTAACCAAACTTCATCACCAATTTGGAACTTCTGATCTTGACGATGTTTTCCATGCCTTGCTTTGTACTTGCCTTGGCTTTTCTCAAGTTGTTCTTGAATGTTTTGGTGCACTAATTGGATTTGTTCAATGTAATTTCTTGCTTTGTCTATGTCGTTATGACCTTCAATAGCAACATCTTTTTCAAAAATAAAATCCAAAGGAGATTTAGACAAGTATCCCATGCATGCGTCAAATGGCAAAGTTTGAGTTGAAGAGTGTTTCGCTCGATTGTAAGTATGTTGAATATAGTGCAAATGTTCATCCCACAACTTAGGATGCTTGTTGTAATATCCACGAAGGAGATTTATCACTATTATGTTCACTACTTTTGTTTGACCATCTATTTGTGGATGAAAGGTTGTACTCTTTTTCAATTTGGTTTCCATGAATCCCACAAGTTTGACCAAAAATTCCACACAAAGCAAGAACCTCAATCAATAACAATGGATTTGGGCAATCCAAAACGCACCTAAATGTTAGGATATTCTGGCACATAGGAAATAGTTAAGTATAACTTAGTCTAGTTTAGAGTTAGGTAAAGTGTGTTTCTTTATTATGTACTTTTGTAACTTACAATTCGACGGTCACGATATGTAGTGATCCGACGGTTCATTCTCTCCTCAGTATTACCGACACTTGATCCGTGGCTTAACACCTGATTGGTCCATGATATCTATTTATACAACATGGAGGGTCATTTGTAGGTTAACTGTTCATGAGATAATCTTATGTAAATTTTCATTCTTTTATTAATAAATTGCCTGAAGTGGTCGTGTTGGCTCAGGCCGTGGACTGTTTCCCTCTTTGAGGGTTTTAACCACGTCAAAACTCTGGTGTATTAATCTTTGATCTATTTATGAGCAGTTTTCTTTGGTTTTCTATCTGAGGAACTCGCCCTGTAAATTCCTACATGGTATCAGAGCTATTTGAGGGCCACTTCCGTTGGTGATCCAAATCTGAAGCCAGTAGAACTGCATCCGACTGTCGTTTCCTAGATCTACTATTTTTGACTACTCTTGGGCCACGAGGACTGCTCTATTGTGTTAGGAGCATCTGTTCCAGTGAGGAACTCCTTTCATTTCATGCGAAAAGGTTTCTGGTAGCCCTAGCTACGTCATTTTTAAGATCTGGAGGTATACAGTGTTTATTTGCAGTTTCTAGTTTTTTTCTCTTTGTTTATTATTTCGAGTTATTTATCTCTTTTTTATTACCAGATCTATACCTTTCATTTCTGCGTATGCTCTTTGCCCTGTGATTCTGTGCGATCTGGGCAAGTCAGAAACAAAGAGGAAGGATTTTTCTGATGCATATGCTCTTTTCCGCCGCGCTTTAGTGCGATCTCGGAAAATCAGAAACATTGAGGAAAATATTTAGTTTCCGGGTAAAGCTAACTTCAAGCCGTAAGGTTTGTTTTTTTTTGTATGTTCGTGTTGGGGTTTGTGTTTTCTATTTTGTAGGGAAAAATAGCTTTCTCAAGTAAGCATGCAGCCCAAAGCTTCAGTGACTAAAACAAAAACCCCTTCCTCTTTTCCAAAAATTACTAAACTTTTAGTTTAGCTCACTTGGTCCAAAGCTAATTTATGAGAGTAGAAGTCTTGAGTTCAAGTCTTCTTTTTGTTGATCTAATTAGATTAAGTTTGGAAAGGGGGCAGATTTTTTTTTAACATTATCATTCATTTCCGCACATTCCCGCACTTCGTCGGCATCTTCATCAACTTTTCTTCAAAAAGCCATAACTTCTTCATCCAGAAGCCATTTTCAGAGCCGGTTTTTTTGAACCAGCCTAATTTTTCGAGATATTTCCATTGGAACACTTAGTTTCAGCATATATAGCTTCAGTTTCTATTAAAATTGAAAGTCCATGCCAAGTTATTCTTGACAGCACCAACTACTTCCAATGGTGATCCTACATTGTGGATTTACTTAGAAGTAAAGGTCTTTACAGAATAGCCACGGGCCAAGAGAAGAAACCAAAAGATGAAGACAAGGTTGATAAATGGGAAAATAGACAAGATCAAGCACGTGGTTTGATAGAGATTTCTATTTCTCCTGATCTTAGATTCCATATTGTAGATCTTGATACTCCTCATTAAGCATTGGAACAAATCACTAAAGTTTTTGGGATTAAAAATGAAATTAGAGCCCATCAACTTGAAAATGAGTTGCTTACATTAAACCCCAATAATTTTTCTTGCATTGAAGATTTCTTATCCAAATTCAAGACCCTTAGACATCTCTTGGAAGGTGTTAAGGTTAAGAAAGAAGATAATAAACTTATTTATTCCATCCTTACTAAGTTGGGACCAGCCTACTCTGTATTTGTTTCCACCTTCCATTCTACAAGGGAAGCTTTCATTTGTCAAGGAAAAGACTACAAGGCCCCTTCCTTTGACTCTTTTTGTGATTCTTTAATAAGAGAACAAGAAAAACTCTTACACCTTGGGCTTCTTAATCTTGGAAACTCTTCCAAGAAAGCGTTAGCCGCCCAGCAGCAACCAAATATAAAGAATCCTAAGAAGTCATATCCTAAAAAGAATGGTCCTAAACCAAACAAGGGTCCTAAGAAATTTCAACCTCAAAATGAAAAATCATTTCAACAAAATGATAAGGCAAATAAAAACAAAGGGAAGAAGACTGATAGACATTGCCACTTTTGTAATCGAGATGGCCACTTAGAATCCAAATGCTTTAAGAAGATGAAAACCTTGGAAGCAGCAATGAAGAAGCATAACATCCATTTGGAGCACTCTTCAACTTCAACTTCATCTTCAGGAATGGCACTTTCTACATGTAGTTTTCAAGCATCTCAGTCTGGCTATGCACTAAATGTATCTTCTTCTCTCATTCTCATGAGTGGCTCATTGATTCTAGAGCTTCTTATAACATGGCCAAAAACAAAGCCATGCTTTCTTCTTTAAATGATTGTAACACCAAAAATATATATGTTGGTGATGATAGATCTCTTAGTGTTGTAGGGACTGGAACTATTCATATAGACAATGGTCAATTTAATGATGTATTATGTGTTCCAACCTTATCCACCAACCTTCTATCTGTATATCAGATAACTCATTCAGGTGAAGGTAAAATCGTTGAATTTTCACCTCACGATGTTGTAATCAAGGACCTAAGGATCCTAAACAGATTCTAGCCACTGGCATTGCTGATGATCCACAAGGTTGTATAAGTTTCACAACTTTGGGTCATCAAATCTTCCCTCAGTATTTGTTGCTCATAATGATGAAGTGAGCAAACTTTGCATGAGCGATTTGGTCACTTAAACTATAGCTCCCTTCAGCATCTATGTAAAGAAAATATGGTGACAGGTCTTCCTATGGTATCTTGCAGAGATGGTGTTTGTTCCAGATGTGTACTCGGAAAACATCATCCGGACAGTTTTTAAAAACATGCCTCTTGGAACGCCTCAGCCCCTTTACAACTTGTGCATAGTGATTTATGTGGTCCACTTCCAGTTGTTTCATTCTCTGGCTACAAGTATTTCTTAACTTTCATTGATGATTTCTCCAAACGCACTTGGGTATACTTCTTAAAACTCAAGAGTGAAGTATTTAACATGTTCTTGGCCTTTAAGGCCTTTCTTGAAAAACAATCTGGACATCAAATTATTAAGCTAAGATTTGATAATGGCGGAGAATATGTTAACAACAAATTCATCAACTTTTGCACTGAGAACGGAATTCAAATGCAACATACTATTCCATATACTCCACAACAAAATGGTGTAGCTGAAAGGAAGAATCACACCTTAAAGGAAATGGCTAATTGTATGCTTCAATCTAAAGGACTTAGTCTTAATTATTGGGCAGAAGTAATTAAGTGAAAATTACATAATAAATCGTACTCCTACTAAGGTTTTAAAGAATATCACTTCAGAAGAAGCATGGAGCTCAATTAAACCAGATGTGGGTCACTTTTGTGTTTTGGAAGTGAAGCATGGGCCCATATTCCAGATGAGAAACATAAAGCTTTAGAACCTAAGACTGAAAAATGTATTTTTGTTGGATATTCTGAAGATGTCAAAGGATATAGACTTATTCCACTTAAGTCCAAAAATGTTATCATTAGAAGAGATGTAAAGTTTGCTAAAAATATATCGGCCTACGAGCCTAGTTCAGCGGATGTGCCACCTCTCTCTATCTCTTCTACTTTTGAAAATATTTCTTCTTCAGATGATGAAAGTGAGGATGAAAATCCTCCCCCACCTTCTCAGGATGAACCTTCAACTCCTCAACTTCCAAAATGGGTCCGTGTTACTCGGGATGCAGCAGGTGATCTTGCCGGTGTTCCTACAGATCAATGACGTACATGTTCTCAGTTCGATAGAGCCTCTTCTTTATTGGCTCAAGCTTCAACGAAGTATGATCCTGACACCTTTACAGAAGCCTCAGGCCATCTAGATTGGGAAGCAGCTACGAATGAAGAATATCGTTCATTATTAGCAAATGATACATGGGATCTTGTTCCTCTACCAAAGGGAAGAAAACTTGTTAGATGCAAATGGGTTTACAGAACCAAGTATGGACCAAATGGGAAAGTTGATAAACATAAATCTCATCTTGTTGCTAAGGGTTTTTCACAAGTTGAAGGCATTGACTATACTGAAACCTTCTCCCCTGTTTCCAAAATGAACTCTATATGCCTTGTTCTTTCCCTTGCTGCCTCTTTCAAATGGGAAGTCCGTCAGATGGATGTTAAATCTGCCTTCTTGCATGGGGACTTGCATGAAGAAATCTATATGGAACAACCTATTGGCTTTATACAAACAGACTCTAGCCTTGTATGTCGGCTTAAGAAATCCCTTTATGGTCTCAAGCAAGATCCTCGGTCTTGGTATGCCAAAATGGATAGCTTTCTTTTAGAATCTGGCTTTTCTAGGTGTCATTCTAACAATACTGTCGACACCAAGAAAGTGGGAAAGTCTCTTATCATTCTTGTTCTTTTTGTTGATGATCTTATCCTCACTGGTAGTGATCCCAACCTTATCAACCATGTGAAGTCCAGCCTTAAAAAGAAGTTTGAAATGACAGACTTAGAACACTTGCATTATTTTCTTGGTCTTCAAGTCTTGCAATCCAAGGAAGCTATTTCCCTTTCCCAGTCCAAGTATGCCTATGATCTTCTACGCCACTTTCACATGGAAGACTGTAAGCCACCCTCTTCTCCCTTTCAGTCTGGAGTCAAACTTTCAGTCACTTGTACTTCCCGTGGAGTTGATGCTACCTTATAGTGTCAACTTGTAGGAAAAATTTTGTATCTAACCCATACTCGTCCTGACCTTTCCTTTGCTGTTGGCCTTGTTGCTCGTTTTATGCAAAACCCCCGTGAAAGTCATTGGAAAGCAGCTAAAAGAATACTTCGTTATGTTCGAGTTACAGTACAGTTTGGGATTCATTACAGTGCCAAAGCAGCTCCTCTATTAGTTGGTTTCACTGATTCTGATTGGGCTGGTGACCCTGATGATCGGAAGTCTAATGCCGGTTATGT
>APFE031066712.1:31471-49853 GCA_000404065.3 Pinus taeda
CTTTCAGCAGCAGCATCCGACTACACTTTGGTGTGATAATCAAAGTGCCATTCAACTATGCAAAGATCCAGTCCAACATCAGCATAGCAAACACATTGAACTACACATGCACTTCATCAAAAAGCTCATTCACGACCATGTTCTTGAAGTGCAATATTGTTCAACTAATGATCAAGTTGTAGACATCTTTACAAAGGCCCTCACAGAGGCAAAGTTTACTAAACTTCGATTTATGGTTGGAGTTCAGGAAGTTTTCACTAAGGGGGGATAGGCTTTAGTGCCTCCTTCCTTCTCCTATTGTGTCATATTTGTAAGTCCTTCAATCCTATCCAAAATTGTTCTTAAGGGGGGATGTTAGGATATTTCGACACATAGGAAATAGTTAAGAATAACTTGGTGTAGTGTAGAGTTAGGTAAAGTGTGTTTCTTTACTATGTACTTTTGTAACTTATAATTTGACGGTCACGATATGTAGTGATCCGACGGTTCATTCTCTCCTCGGTATTACCGACACTTGATTCATGGCTTAACACCCGATTGGTCCATGATCTCTATTTAAACAGCATGGAGGGTCATTTGTAGGTTAACTATTCATGACAGAAGCTTATGTAAATTTTCATTCTTTTATTAATAAATTGCCTAAAGTGGCCGCATTGGCTTAGGCCTTGGACTGTTTCCCTCTTTGAGGGTTTTAACCACATCAAAATAATAGTGTATTGATCTATGATTTGTTTTTCAGCGATGTCCTTTGGTGTTCTGTCTGAGGAACTTACCCTGTAAATTCCTACACTAAACATTATGAAAGAATAACTGAGCAGTTTTTTCAGCGGTAACTTGATTTTTGCATGGCATCAAAATACAAATGTTTTTGAACCTATCCACATCTACATACAAATAATCGCGACTTCTTTTTGACAATGGAAGACCTCCTACAAAATCCATCGAAACACACTCCCACAGTCGTGAAGGAACCAGAATTGATGAGTACAATCCTAACTTCCTATTCCTAGGCTTACTGATTGCACATAATGAACATCCCTTAATAAAACGAGACACACGTTCAAGCATATGAGGCCAATAACAATACCTCTGTAGATGTGTCATCATCTTACTTACACCAAAATAACCAGCAATAAGAGAAGTATGTGACTCTCTTATGATGTTAACTCTTTCTCCTTGTGGAATACAAAGCTTGCCAATCTGGTACAACAAGTTATCATGCAAATGATAATATAATTCCTCTATTTGGCTACCTTGAATCAAGCTTGCATAAACATATTGAAATTCATTATCTAATGCATATTACTCAATACAACTTTCAAGTCAAAAAAAATTATTCTTGAGTAAAGTAGTTGCACTAACAATCGGCCTAGAAATCATATCAACAAATTTATTGTAGATACCTTTCTTATACCTGATTACCAAATGGAATTGTTGAAGAAAACCCATCCATTGGAAGTGCCTTGATTGTTGCAACTTTGATTGAGATTGCAATTATTGCAATGGTTGATGATTAGTGTGCATGGTTGTTTCATTACCCATCAGGTAGTGTTTCCATTTTTTCACACTTTGCACCAAAGCATAAAATTCCTTGTCATATGTAGGATAGTTAATCACTGCACCATTAAAAGTTTCTAAATAAAAACAGATAGGCTTACCATGCTGCATGAGGACTTCACCCATAATGTAGTCACTAGCACCTGTCTAAATCTCAAAAGTCTGTCTCAAGTCTAGAAGTGCAAGTAGGGGAGTTGTACTAATCTTTTCCTTCAATGCATCAAAGGCATTTTTCTATTTGCCTCCCCACTGAAAAACCTTTTCTCACGCTGATCAATGCATGCAAAGGAGCTGATATAAGAGAAAAATTAGCAATAAATTTCCTCCAATATTTGGTTGCTCCCAAAAAACTTCTTACCTCTGAACTGTCTTGGGCCTTGGCCAATTTACAATGACTTCAACCTTGGAGGGATCTATTTTCAACTCACCTCCTACAACAATATGACCCAAGTAAACTAAAGAAGTCTTTCCAAACTCACACTTTGACATCTTCAGTTACAACTGATCTTTTTCAAGACATCAAGTACATTTCTTACATGTATGACATGTTCAACATGGGATTTAATGAAAATTAAGATATCATCTAAGTAGACTATGAAAAATTCATCAAGAAATGGCCTCAATACATCATTCATCACACGCATGAATGTAGTAGGAGAATTACATAAACCAATGACATAACTAACCATTCAAACAAACCCTGTTTTGTTTTGAATGTTGTCTTCCAAATGTCTCCTTCAACTATTCTAATTTGATAGCAACCACTTCTTAAGTCCAATTTAGTAAAATATTTTGCATCTCTCAATTGTTCCAGTAAATCATCTATACAAGGCAGTGGGTAACAGTTCTTTACCATAATTTTGTTCAATGCACGGAAGTCCACACACATGCGCCATGTTCCATCCTCCTTTGGCACCAAGAGAATAGGTGAACCACAAGGAGAGGAAGATGGTCTGGTGATCCCTTTATTCAACAAATCTTGGATTTTTGTCTTAATTTCCGCGCTTTCCATCACTGACATCTTCTACATGCAAATGTAAGGAAGAGGACAATCTTGCTGCAACTGTATCTCATGGTGGATTCCGCTCTTGGGAGGTAATCTCTTTGGTTCTTGAAACATTTCATCATATTGGTTAACTACGTCAACCAATTCAGATTTCAAATTCGAAGCACAACCTTTAAAGCTTCATTATCAACATCATTTTTGGGTTTGATCATGAGAAGCACAAAATTGTTTCTCGAATTCACCAGTCTTTTCATTTTCCCCGCATTAACAAGCGGAAGATATGTTTTTTTGTTGTGAGCTCTCAAAATATATTCTACTCCATTTTTGAATAAATGGTATTTTTTTCATGCCGATAGAAGATAGATTTTCTGTCATAAAGGTATGGGCTACCCAAAATGATGTTAGAGATACCTAACGACATAATGTCAAGCTCCATTTCATCTATGAATTTTACAATGATATCAAATTTTAGTTTACTCTTTCTCATAACCTGCAATTACGCATTGTCACATACCCATCCAAGTGGATACAATTTATGATGTGAAACAGTTTCCATATTTAAACTCCTAGAAATGTTTTCAGAGATAAGATTAGCTTGAGAGCCACTATCAAATAGTGTATCAATCTTATTATGTTTTGAGATCACCCTTATGTGAAATAGTTTTATTCTCCTCTTTTCATTTAGAGTTCCATTTTGCAAGTCTGAAGAACTAATGTTGGAAATGAATTCTTTTCCTTTTAACCCCATGGCTATGATTTTAGTTTCATCGCCCGAATCGGATCCCCAAATCCTATTGAGTGGTTGCAGTTGTCTTCTATTTTCCCTTCTTGTTGTTTCTTTTTGGTTTCATTTTAGGATGAAGCTTCCAACAATGAGCTTCATCATGACCCTCTTTGGAATAGTGTTTTCATTTTGTTGGCTTATGGGGGCCTGAACTAGGTTTGGAGTTATTTATCCAAACAAATCTCTACACTATTGGCCCTTTCAGCATCAACCCGCGGAGCACGAACTGAAGTCTCACCCGAAGAAGTATGGGGGGATGCTAGAACCAAGTTTTTGTACCCTTGAGATGTCTGAGATGTCGATTTAGTCCAACTAGATCTTTCTTCGCACAGGTCATTTCGCGCACTATTCCAACCTTCAATACCTTTGCGATCTTTTATAAGCATCTTTTGTGTAGCTCTAACCAGGGACTAACATGCTTCACACTGCTAGGGCAATGAAATACACTATTTCCACAAACTACACTGCATGTCTTACGTATCTTCTTAACATATCTTAGTTAACTTCACATAAACAGATATTCTATCTTGCATTCACTTCATCAATACAGTTTTATACATTCATGCATCATATAAGTCTTTGAAGTGAATCTCATACCCAAGATAGCATATGCATAAAACAGGAAATAAATACACAAAAATGATAGGAGACTTCTCTTTATTAATACTTCCAACTGTTACAGACTCAACTCGCCCTGCGCTCTCAGTTGCAGGGGTCCGTGCACTCAGCTGCGGGCTACTAGGCCTTTGCACACTCAGCTGCAGAGCCTTCTCCTACTCTATGGCCCAAAACTAGACTCTACTCCACAGATCTATCTCACATACATCATATGTTCATCTTTTCTTCTTATCAATTTATGTCTTAACTACTTAGGGCCTTGCTCTATTTATACAATCCCATAGTTTGCGGACCATGGGTAGATTTCTACAGCCAAAATTACAATAACAAAACTAAGGGCGAACAACCCTATGACTCTTTTATGAACTACATGCTCCGTGCCCATAAAATGCGGAGTCTTTACATTGGAATTACAATAGTTGATCAAAATCTGGGCTCTAAGCCCCAAAACTTCCCTTGGGGGATCCCACACCCAACAGGCCCCCAACACAAACATCGTGACTTGCCCTTGAGTCACTCTATTGGTGCATAGATCTTTGCGCTAAGACCTCCCAATTCTGATTGGATCACTGCAAGTTCGGCAGTGCACTAAGCGGCTGCTTGTTGTACTTCCTCGACGCAATGTTCAGTGACCATTGTGGCTAAACTATTACCCTAGATCCTTTCCTACATTGCTTGCAGTTGCATGAGATTTGCTTAAATGGAGCTTGTAATGGTGTATGCCTCATCAATCCATGACTATAAGCGCGCCTTCAAAACTACTTCCTTATGCCAAGCATCATCCACCTGCTCCTTGAGCGCTTTAGCCTGCTACATCCTCGCAAGCCTCTGTGTAAGGGAAACCATCTGCGTGCTCCATTTTAATTCATTGTATCTCTGTTGTAGCTTGAGCGCCTCTATCTCTAGGCATTGTATGTTTGGGTCCTCCTGCAGGGTGGTGAGAACCTCGAACGACTACTCAAACAACTTTGTGCAGTCTGTCACTGCACTGTTAACCTCCGCTATTGTTGCTGTAATCATGATGCCACGCTATTCCTTGACCTCCAACAAAGTTGAAGGTTGCACCTTTAATTGCAGTTCTGTTATTTGAAGGTTTAGCTCCAGCTGAACCCTGGGCATTTCTTCCTTTGCCTCGCGCACCCCTGCTGCTAATGTTCGTACGCATGCCTCCACTATTTCTTCTACTTAGATGGCCAATTCCAGGACCATCTAGCAAGATTCCTCCACCACCTGCACCATTTGTCTATTCTGCACCACTACCGCGTCATGCTACAGGCTCAACTATTCAATTTTGATGCGCTACTCACTCATTACCTGGAGTACACAACCCTCCCTAGCTCGTAGTTTTGTAGTAACTCCATCTTACAAAATATAGAGTGTCTCTCGAGGGAGCACAGCTACGTTTAATCTGATTCCCTTCAACACACTAACCATAGGCTTGTTGACCTCATTTTCTATAACGAGTGCTCCATTTGGCAGCACTATGGTGTTGGTCATCTGGGCGCACAACATTTCCTTAGCCACGGATGTGCCTATTGCTAGGCTAGTTGACACAATTCCAGCCTCTGGAGTGCACACCTACAACTCCTGTATCTATGCCCGGAGAGCCTCCAACACCATCTGGTGTCCCTTGACAAAATGCTGAAGGGCCTCTATGGTGATTTCCCTTGCCATCTCGCCAATGTCGTGGAGATCCCCCTTAGTGAGGGTGATCGGGTTGAAAAAATTCTTTGAAGCCTTTGACTTCTTTCGCGTCCCTACCTGCTCTCTTGGGCATGGATATGTTGGCTGAGTGGACATTGTCTTTGGGTCCATGCCACCTTGCTCTGTATCAGTGTTGGGCTCAAGCGAAGGCAACTTTTGTCCTTTGTGCTCTTCTTCTCCTGCCTTTTGCTACTCTTCTACCAACTTCATAGCGTTGCGCGCTGCCTGGGCCTTAGCTGCTGCTTCTTCGTTTCTACGCTTTTCTACCAACTACACCATCTGTAATTTGCCTCTTCCTTTTTCTGCTACATGGCAAACTTCTTTTCTTCCATCGTGGAGCTAGCTGGGGCATACCACTCCAACAGCCATGACTCAAGGACCGCAAAGATGACATCATCTGTCACTAGATAGGGTAAATCATGCCACGTCTTCATAGGGTCCTTCCGCAACCTTATGTAGACATGGCTGAAATCTGCCTTGAACTCTGCGAAGCTTTGCAGACTATTGTAGAACATGGGCGATAACCGCGGCCTGTGATTAATCCCCGTTTTGATGTTCATTTCCATGAGCACCCAGAATATTTTGTTGTCCCTTACCCTTTGTGCATCCCTAGTTGCAAACACTGAGGCATACTTCACTTCCTCTAGAAGGTCCTGCGTGATTGTCGGGAACTGGCTATCTTCGGGAAATTCCCATGCCATCAGTGTTATGGACAACAGAAGCCACGCATAGTGAAAATTCTTTCATGGCTCCTTTGCCTCACAACAGTTCTCAAGGCACTCTCTGCATAAGTATTTTGCCTAGTTGAACTGGACCCCTTCTGCGCTTTGCGCTGTTACTGTAACCACCGATGTGGGCACCTCATCTACGCGACACTTCTGCATAACCTTCCCTGCCAATATTTGCGTCGCGACTTTAACCACAAGGTTCTGAGATGTTTTCTAGGTCCTCCCCTTTGTAAGGGAGTCAAGTAATTTTGTGAATCAAATTGTCTATGATGGGGATGGGCTCCTTCAGCCACAAGCACCCATCATGTACTAGGCAAAGCAGTTGCCTGATGACAAAAATGGTCACTTGGGTTCAATGGTAATGTGGCACCCAGAGCAGGTTTAGCAACCCTACTTTCTCAACTCCTCTTAACCATTTACGCGGCTCCAATTCTATGATTTTGGTTAGTGTGTCTTCCTTCTAGCGCATGAGTTGCGTGGCCGCGAGATGCGAGATCTTCTCGTGGTCCGCGAGATCCAAATCCTCAAACTTCAACACGGGAACTCATCCCAAGTGAGATCCTTCAAAAATAATGTCATCAAGGAGTAGTGGAGTCTACAGAGAGCTCTTGCTCTCATCTATATCTTTAGGCACCTTTGCTTTACCCTTCTGCAAAGGAACATATGTGGGCAACCTGGTAAGAGTGTTCATGCCCTGGTTTTCAACCTCTATTTCTACATCCTCCTCCTCTACCAATATTTCTTCAAATTATTCCTCCTCATCGACCTCCAAATTGATAGCCTTCCCCTTTTCTTCCATGGTGAGCCTAGTCCTCAGTGGATTTCTAGGTGATACATGCACTGGTACCATGACCTACTTGTCTTTCTTGGGTCTTGGCATGCGCGCAGATTTAGGGATTTCTGTGACTATCTCGTCACTTTCTGGGGTGTCCACTTTCATAATGGCCTGCACAACTTCCTCGGCGGTCATTAATTCGGTATCCATGGCTTCTTCAGGTGCTACCATAGTGTGATTCCACAAGTCTCTCAAAGTCTCGAGTAATTGCTCAAGCAACAAATTCGCCTTCAGAAAATCAAACAAAAGTTTGGGTTCATGAATGTCCGGGCATGCAACAAATTAGTTCTCAAATTTCCAAGTGTTTTTTGTTGGATAGCCATTTGTAATTTATAGCGCCTTTTGAATTTGAATTCGACCTTTCCCCCCACATTTGGTCCATTAATGCTTGATTGGCAGTAGATTTTCAAGAATCTAGCCCATAAAGTTTGCCTTAAATGCCTGTCGCCCACTCCATTTGGTCTCAAACCAAGCATCACATTGTGAATAGTGATTGTAATGGTCACTTTATATCCCACCCGCACGATAGCGCAGCTACCCTTGTGTTGTCATGGACCCTGTGACACTTCGCTACTGCACGTCGTCCTGACATCGCGCAGTCCTCGGGAAGAGTAGTTTATAGTTATGTGCCTCCTTTCAGCTGCCTGAAGCACTAAGATTGTGTTTCTGTCGACTAATGAGATGGATGAGCCCCCTGTTTATGTCTTCAAATGACTGCCATTGACTTTTCCTAGGAATATTTCTCCATTTAACTTTACCAACTGCACTGCACCACCATCTGTGATCTCCTTAATAACATACGGTCCCAGCCAATGCATTATGAGTTTCCCTAGGAATTTATCGAACTTACTATCATACAACAACACCAAATCGTTCACCTTAAATGTGTGCAACTTAATATTT
Organism: Pinus taeda; assembly: GCA_000404065.3. Taxonomy (NCBI): domain Eukaryota; kingdom Viridiplantae; phylum Streptophyta; class Pinopsida; order Pinales; family Pinaceae; genus Pinus; species Pinus taeda. The sequence continues at coordinate 39,607 of APFE031066712.1, forward strand.
TGATCGTGCCAAGCCTTTTCACGCTGCTTTTGGACCTACTGGTGAAATCCAACCAAAAATCGCTCTTCCTCGAGTTCCTCCAACTGCGCAAGCCTCTCCTCCAAGGCTCTACTATCCATCATACCTGTGAGTGTCGCTATGCACAGATTAGGCATGATGTATTCCATAGGCATTACGACTTCCACTCCATAGAAAATCCTAAAAAGTGTATGTCCCATCAGTTTTTTGCATGTCATCCTATAAGCCCATAATACACCAGGTACGCGCAGGTCCTAATCACTTCACTACGCGTTGCATACTTTGTTCAACATGTTGCATACCTTAGTGAATGCTTCTACATGATTTCTATTCCTGCATAATGTCTTCCCAATATTAAGATCCATCTACGAGCTTCCCCCCCCCCCCCCCAACACATGCTTATTGACCATGTATTTCAGCGCGGAGTACATGTGCATCCATGCAGGTTGGGGCTCTTTTCGATAGACCTGCATCCTCCTGGCCAAATGCGTGTGCAAATTATCTCGTTCATTGTTTTTGGATTAAGGGGGCCTGACCTAGGTTCGGAGTTAGTTAACCAAACATATCCCTACACTACTGGCCCTTTCGGCATCAGCGCGTGGTGCACAGACTGAAGTCTCACTCGAAGCAGTATGGAGGGATGTTGGAACCAAATTTCCACACCCTGGAGATGTCTGAGGGGTAAATTTAATCCAACTGTGCCTACCTTCGTGCAGGTCGTTTCACACACTATCTTGATCTGTGAGATCTTCGCGGTCTGTTAGGATCACCTTTCGCGCAGCCCTAACAAGGGGCTGAGATGCTTTCGAGCTACTAGGGCAGCAATCTGTGCTATTTCCCCAAGTTACACCATGTATCTTATTTATCTTCTTACAATTGTTAGTTAACTTCCTGTAAATAGATACCTTATCTAACATTTACTTAATCAACACAATCAGATATGTTCGCGCACAATAGAAATTCAATTTATACCCAATATATTCGATACAGAAGATAGGAAATAAATACATAGAATTGATGTAAAACTTCTCTTTGTTAATGCTTCAATAGTTACAAACTCGACTCACCCTACGCACTCAGATGTAGGGGTATGCACACTCAGTTGCAGACTACTAGGCCTCTGTGCACTCAGTTGTAGAGGCTTCTCCTACTTTACGATCCAAAGACTCGACTCTATGCTTAGATCTTCTGAAATCTGTCTATTCCATCATCATTCCTTCTAATTCAATTATTTCCTATTATGTCTCAACTACTTAGAGCTTTTCTCTATTTATAAAATCCCATGGTCTGTAGACCATGGTTAGATCTCTAAAGCTGACATTACATTACAAAATTGAGGGCAGACAACCCTATGACCCATTTACAACTTCACGCTCCACACCCACAAAATGCAGAGTCTTTACATTGGATTTACAACTTTTAACCAAAAACTGGGCCTTAAGCCCCAAACTTTCCTTGGGGGATCCTGCGCCCAACAAGCCCCCAACACAAACATCGTGACTCACCCTCGAGTCACTCTATTGGTGTGGAGATCTTCGCACAGAGATCTCCCAACTCTGCCTAGACTATAGCAAGATCAGCAGTGCACTGAGAAACTTCCTGCTGCACTTCCTGGGTGCACCATTCAGAAACTGTTGTAGCTGAACTGCTTCCCTGAACCTGTTTATAGCCCCGTGCCTCCTTTTAGCTGCTTGGAGCACTAAGACTATGCTTCTGTTGGCTAGTTAGATAGTCGGGCCACCCATGTATGGCTTCAACCGACTGCCATTCACTTTTCCTGGGAAATGTTCTCCATTTAACTTTACCAACTGCATCGTGCCTCTATCTGTGACCTCCTTAATAACATATGGTCCTGGCCCATGCATTCTGTGTTTTCCCGAGAATTTATCAAACTTACTATCATACAGTAACACTAAATTTTTCACCTTGAAGGTGTGCAACTTAATATGTCGATTGTACCAGGCCTTTTCATGCTGCTTTTGTACTTGTTGGTAAAAGCCAACCAAAAATCATTCTTCCTAAAGTTCCTCCAACTGCGTGACTCTCTCCTCGGGGGCTCCGCGGTCCATAATACCTGTGAGAATTTATATGTGCAGACTAGGCATGATGTATTCCATCGACATTATGGTTTCCACTCCATCGACCAATCGAAAAGACAACTGTCTAGGTACGTGCAAGTCCCAACCAGTTCAATGCACATTGCATACCTTGTTCAGTGCATTGCACACCTTGTCAAATGCTTCCGCATGGATAACCTTTTGCTCAATTTTTCTTCCCACATACTTTATGTCCAACCTTAAGAGCTAGTTGCACATTTGTCCCCCCAACACACGCTTATTGACCATACCTCTCACCGCAGAGTTCATGCGCATTTGCGTAGGTTGTTTTCCATATGCTTGTATCCACCTAGCTAGATGTGCGTGTGGATCATCCCATCCATCATACATTTCTGTTAGTCGTATCTTAGGCTTCCCAAAATGCGTGCGCATCATTCTCTTGCATTCACGCAAGTCGTTAAAGCTCCCTTTGTGCGTACCACACCACCTTGCGGGCATAGCGCACAATACCCAATTCAAAGCCTGGAAGCATTTCTTTTCAAACATTTCTCTTTCAAATATATCCAAGAAGGTGTCTACCTCACTAATTCCATCATAAGTAGGCAGGTCTCTTACTTCTGTCAATACACAGTGCAATGACCTTGTCATCATATTATAATTCAGTGTAGTCACCTCATGTAACTGATTCTGCCATCGCTCCATTTCCTCATCCAAATCCAAAATACAGGAGCTATCATGCTCCCATGCAAGCCGCCCATCCACAGTGGGATTCACCCAGTCCTATTTTCACACTACTATCTTATAGATGCAGTCTGAATCATCATCGCTTTCATAGTCATGCACCGGCTCTGTATAGCGCTATCCTTCAGTAGGGTCCAGAGGTATACTATGCGTAGTGACTTCTTCTCAAAAATCATCTTGTGCTTCTTCAGATTAATCACCCCGTTCATGTCAGCGGCCCAATCAATTCCTAAGAGCGTGTTGTAGGGATTGATGTCATCAAAAATCTCTATTACTTTAAAGTCTACTAGCGTGCTCACTCCCTCAATATCCACAGTGATTCTGTGCAATCACCCCCTAGGTATTATTTTCTACTAGTTCGCCATTTGCAGGTGAATAGGAGACCGCTGCAATGTAGGACTCTCCATGTGCTCCCATGTCTGCTTCAGCAAAACATTCGCGTTCGATCCTAAATCAAGAATTACTTGGTCCATTTCATATTCTCCAATTTGCATGGTTATCCTTATTTCTGTTCCCATCCTTGTCTTATGCTTTCCAATCATTCGGACTATGTGCACTTCTCTTGGCAAGGTCCCAACACATCTGTTAATGAGTTCCTGTAATCCCTTTACAACCTTACTGTCACGCAGTAACTTCATGCATGTTTCCAGGAACATCGTAAGCATAGATGGGTGCATCTCCGACTCTGGTCTATCTTTTCTTCCTGAAGTGGAGGCCTCCACGAAGCTCTTCTTATCTTCCATGAAAGTTTCCCGAGCACGCTACAAATCAAACTCCGCTTCTTTCACCGGAACTTCACGAACCCAGGTACTATATTCTTGTTGCTTGCCTTTGTCATCTCCCATCATGATTCCACTTCAAAGCATAATGTTAACATTTGGATCTTCCTCACGTGGCTAAGACCTCATCATCTGCAAGTTCTGAGTCAGGGGAGGTGGTAGTGCTCCTTTGTCACATATCCTAGCTATCAGAGTAGGACAATCTTCCATCTCATGATCAAACAAGGTGAAATATAAACACGGCGGCTATGTCATATTTGTACAATCATGGGAATAATGTCCTGGCCCTCCATAATTGTAGCATATCAACTGACCACAACCTCCTTGAGGTCCTCCTCTACCTTGGCCTCGTCCGTGCTCCTGAAATCCGGTTTGCGCCACTCCTGCATTTTGGTCTAGGAGTCATGATTTGGCTTGAACTCTGTAGGTGGGAGTTCTATCCATCATTAGCTCATAGCTTCTACAAGTGCACTCATCATGTCCCACTGACCTACAAAAATTACAGAACAATTGCTGCGAATTTTGTGTATACTTTTGTAACAAATGACAGTTGTCTGTAGCGTGTTTTCCACCTATTTGGCAAATTGCGCACCATGAGGCAAGTGTCGTGCTAGGTCCTGCTTGTGCTTCTAGCCTTAACGGCATTAGTACTCCTCCCGCGAGGTAATTTTTGAACATTGGGCAATGGTCCTTATCATGACCCTGACCCTTGCATTTTACGCACCACACCTCTTTGCGCACTTCTGGTCAAGTTGTTCTGTCATGTTTCAGACTCTACATCTCCAAGCATAAATTTTTCAACTGCGCATGGATCTGTTGAAATCCCAAGTTAAGATCCTGAATTGGGGTCTTATGAAGCCTCATCGTGATCTCTAAGGCCTCTACCTGAGTTGTTAACTTCTGCTACAATAGCACGCTCCTTAAATGTGGCATTAGCGATGCTACAAACCATTCGCAATATTGTCCATTCGTAAGGTTCATATTAGCTTCACAAATAGTACACTTCATCCTTTTATCCAACTCCTAAGGAGTCTCACCTGGTAGCATCATGATTTCTTTGAATCTAATGATCGACTGTGCTTCAGACTTTGGCCTACTAAACTCTCTGTTTAGCGCTGCTTGGATATCCGCGATTCTCGCATTTGGATTATCATTGGAGTGCTTAATATACCAGGTCAGTGCGCAGTCCTATAGGGCACTAACCAACGTCGCTTTCTTTATATTGTTATCTGTAACTCCCCACGCTTCCCATGCGGCTCTTACCACGAACCAAAATTGGTCTGGATCCTCATTTCCCAATCCCTTGAACACAAGCAACTTTATCATGCTTGCCATATTGACTTGCGGTGGTGGCGAAGGCGGTACGGGTGAAGATGGAAGTGAAGGTAGTGAAGGTGGTGGTGGTGTGGGTGAGGGTGGTATTCGTGGAATTATTTGCCTTATCAGATGGTTCACACTTCATGGCGAGACCTTCGCGAGTTTTTCCTCGTCCCCTCGTGGAAGTGAAATCAAGGGTCTAGTTTCTGGTCCCTTATTTCCTTCATTCCTATAAGTTTTACCACTTTGCATAGCCCCAAACACCAAGGTAATTGCATGATCCTCTTTTCACACAATAAAATTTTAATTAAATTATTTAGGGACTTTATGTACTTACCTTGTGGTCCCTTGAGAAAATGTCACTCTGCCTTGTTGTAGCTAACTGAGGTGTCAACTACAAACTCAATAATGAATCCTCTTATAATCCAATCGTGCAAATGATCAACAGCACGCGTGATCTTTTCCTTCGATGCTTCCAACCTTCGCACTAACTCTGCGGTCCACACAATAGGATTGTTGAGTTTCCACCTTCCTTGGCTATCTGCTAGCTTCACGATCCACTTGTACAGCTCAGTAGGAAAAGACGCGAAGAAGATTTCATGGATCTTTGTGTACAGGTAGCAGTCTAACCACTCTTCTTTTATTAGTCGCAGATTCCTATTCTCCTATGCCACGAACTCATAAATCCTCCTGTCCAACCAACCTTCAATTTCCTTTTTAGTTGGATTCTAATGATACGACATCAAACATCTCTATGCAGATTCTGGTCCCGACAATGGAACCATTTTTTGGCTTGAGGGGGCCTGATCCAAGTTCAGAGTTAATTAGCCAAACAAATCCCTACACTATTGGCCCTTTCGGCAATGAAGTCTCACCCGAAGCAGTATGGGGGGACACTGGAACCAAGTTTCCACACCCTCGAGATGTCTAAGGGGTCAATTTAATCCAACTATGCCTACCATTGCACAGGTCGCTTCACGCACTGTCTTGACATTTGATTCCTTCGCAATCTATTAGGATCACCTTTCACGCATCCCTAACCAGGGGCTAAGATGCTTTCGATCTATTAGGGCAACAATCTGTGCTAATCCCAAGTTACACCGCATATCTTACTTATCTTCTTACAATTGTTAGTTAACTTCACGTAAACAAATACGTTATCTCACATTTACTTAATCAACACAATTAGATATGTTTGCACACCATATAGACAACAGAAATGCAATTTATACCCAATATATTCGATACAGAAAACAACAAATAAATACAAAGAATTGATGTAAAACTTCTCTTTATTAATGCTTCAACAGTTACAGACTCGACTTGCCCTGTGCACTCAACTGTAGAGATCCACGCACTTAGCTGCAGACTACTAGGCCTCTGCGCACTCAACTTTAGAGCCTTCTCCAACTCTACAACCCAAAGACTCGACTCTATGTTTTCCAATCTTCTTGACTATGCACGGTTCTCCTAACACAGTCCCAGCGCATCTGTTAGTGAGTTCCTTTAACCCTTTCACCGCCTTACTGTTGCACAATAACTTCATACATGTTTCTAGGAATGTTGTGAGTATAGATGGGTCCATCTCTGGCTCCGGTTTATCTTTGCTTCCTTAAGTGGAGGCATCAGCGAAGCTCTTCTTAGCTTTCATGAAGGTTTCCTGAGTGCACTCCAAATCAAACTTGACTTCTTTCATTGGAGCTTTGCGAACCCAAGCACTATATTCTGGTTGTTTTCCTTTTTCATCTCCCATTCGCGATTCCACTTCAGAGCACAATGCTCACATTCAAATCTTCCTCGCACGGCTCAGACCTCGTCAGCTACAGGTTCTGAGTCAGGGGAGGCGGTAGTGCTCCTTTGTCGTGTATCCTAGCTATCACTATAGGACAATAATCTATCTCATGATCAATCAAGGTGCAATACAAACACAATGGGCGCATTGGATTCGTGCAATTGCGGGCATAATGTCCTAGCCCTCTGGAATTGTAGCATATCAACTGTCTGCGACCTCGTCTAGGTCCTCCTCCGCCTCGGCCTCATCTGCGCCCCTGAAATCATGTTCGTGCTGTTCTAGTAGTCTGGTCAAGGGGCCATGTTTCGGCCTGAACTCTGTAGGTGGGAGTTCTATCCATCACTAACTCATAGCTTCTACAAGTGTGCTCATCGTGTCCCACTGACCTACAAAAGTTCTAGAACAACTATTGTGAAATTTGCATATATTTCTGTAACAAGTGACAATTGTCCATGGCATGTTTTCCATCTATTTGACAAATTGCACACCACAAAGTAGGCACCACGCTAGGTCTTTCTTGCACCTCCAGCCTTAAAGGCATTGGTCCTCCTCACGCGAGGTAATTTGCGAAAACCGAGCAGTGGTCGTTGTCATGACCCTAACCCTTGCATTTTACGCACCAAATCTCCTAAGTTAGGATCCTGCATCGGGATCTCATGTAGCCTCATAGCAATCTCTAAGGCCTCCGCCTGAGTCATTATCTTCTACTACAATAGAGCACTCCTTAAATGTGGCATTAGCAAAGCTACAAACCACTCGCAATGTTGTCCATCCATCAGATCCATATTAGCTTCACGAATCATACATTTCATCCTCTGAACCAACTCCCAAGGAGTCTCACCTGGTAGCATCGTGATATCTTTTAATCCAATGATCAACTGTGCTTCAGAGTTTGGCCTGCTAAATTCTCTATTTAGTGCTGCTTGGATATCCCCGATTCCCTTATTTGTATTATCATTGGAGTGCTTAATATACCAGGTTAGCATGTGGTTCTGCAGGGCGCTAACCAGTGTCGCTTTGTTTATATTATCATCTGTAACTCCTTGCGCTTCCCATACAACACTTACCACAAACCAGAATTGGTTCGGATCCTCATTTCCCAATCCTTTGAACACAAGAAACTTCACTGTGCTTGCCATATTGACTCGCGATGGTGGTGGAGGTGGCACGGGTGAAGATGGAGGTGATGGTGGTGAAGCTGGTGGAGGTGTGGGTGGAGGTGGTATTCACAAAATTATTTTCCTTATCAGATGGATCGCACTTCACGAAGATACTTTCGCCTTCGCGAGTTCTTCCTCGTCCCCTAGCAAAGGTGAAATCAAGGGCTATTTTTTGGTTCCTTATTTCCTTCGTTCCTGTAAGCTCTTCCACTTTGCGTAGCCTCAAACACCAAGGTAACTGCATAACCCTCTTTTCGCACAATAGCATTTTAATCCAAGTATTTAAAGACTTTACGTACTTACTTCATGGTCCTTTGAGAAAGCGTCGCTCTGTCTCGCTATAGCTGACTAAGGTGTCAACCCCGAACTCAGTAATGAATCCTTCTATAATCCGATCGAGCCAGTGATCAAAGACGCATGGGATCTTATCCTCCGATGCTTCCAATCTTCGCACTAACTTTGGGTTACACACAATAGGACCGTCAAGTTTCCACCTTCCTTGGCTATCTACTAGCTTCGCCATCCACTCGTATAGCTCAGTAGGGAAGGACGCGAATAATATTTTAGGGATCTTCATGTACAGGTAGCATTCTAAACACTCTTCTTTTGACAGCTGCAGGTTCCTGTTCTCCTGTGTCATAAACTCGTGAATTTTTTTGTCCAAATAGCCTTCAATTTCTTTCTTAGTTGGATTTTAATGATACGACATTAGACATCTCTATGCAGATTCTGGTCTTGGCAAAGGAACCATTTGTTGTCTTATGGGGGCTTGACCCAGGTTCAGAGTTATTTTGGTAAACAAATCCCTACACTACTAGCCCTTTTGGCATTAGCCTATAGAGCGCGGACTGAAGTCTCACCCGAAGCAGTATAGGGGGATGCTAGAACCAAGTTTCCATACCCTTGAGATATCTGAGATGTCGATTTCGTCCAACTAGATCTGTCTTCACGCAGGTCATTTCGTGCACTGTTCCAACCTTCAATACCTTCGCAATCTATTATAATCATCTTTCGTGTAGCCCTAACCAAGGGTTGATATGCTTCACGCTGCTAGGGCAGTGAACTGTACTATTTCCCCAAATGACACCGTGTGTCTTACTTATCTTCTTAACAAATCTTAGTTAACTTCGCGTAAATAGATATTCTATCTTGCATTCATTTAATCAATACAATTATACACATTCATGCATCATATGATTATTAGAAGTTAATTTCATACCCAAGATAACAGATACATAAAACATGAAATAAATACACAAAAATGATAGGAGACTTCTCTTTATTAATACTTCCAACTATTACAGACTTGTGCACTCAATTGCGGACTACTAGGCCTCTATGCACTCATCTGCAGAGCCTTCTCCTACTCTACGACCCAAAACTAGACTTTACTCCACAGGTCTATCTCGCATACATCATATGTTCATATTTTCCTCTTATCAATTTATGTCTTAACTACTTATAGCCTCGCTCTATTTATACAAGCCCATGGTCTACAAACCACAGTAGATTTCTATAGATGACATTATTAAAATAACAAAACTAAGGGTGGAAAACCCTATGACTCTTTTACAAACTATGTGCTCTGTACCCATAAAATGCGGAGTCTTTACATCAAAATTACGATCTTTGATCAAAATTTGGGCTCTAAGCCCCAAAAATTCCCTTGGGGGATCCCGTGCCCAACACATGCAATTTTCTCTCATTCTTTTTTGATAGACACATTTTTATTTGCCTTCCCTTTGAAAGCCTCTTCTTTTCCCTTGCTCTTAAATGGATTTTTACTACCTTCTTCTGGGGTATTCTTCCCTCTTGCATCAAGATGAGTGGCTTGCACACACACATCATGTAGATTACTATGATTAAACATTAAGATGGTATGCCTAAGGTAACTATGTAAACCCCCTATGTACTTCAACAAAGTGTCTTGTGACTCCAAATATACACCTAACATCAGAGACCTTTTTCTGTATTCTTGGGTGTAATCTTGCACATTTTGACCTTTTAGTTGTCTAAAGTTTTTCCAATTCATGATGGCTTTCTGCATATAATCTAGAGAGTAGAATTGTGTTTTGATTGCAGCAATGAAATCATTCCAAGAAATGAGATCTTACCGTGTTTTTTAATCTCCTCTTGGGTCTTTGATTCCCACCATACTAGTGTTGCACCCCGAAGTGTAAAAACTTCTGATACTCAGAAATATATATATATATAAATTTTATTAAAAAGATCAATTGACAGAAGATGATTGTTTACAATGGGTTGCCTGGCTTATATACCGCCATGGGCACCCTTTGGGAAAGGGCATGATCTTATGATCGTGCCCTTTCGTCTAATTAAAATTAAAATTAAATAATAACCTAAAATTAACTAATTTTTTACA
>APFE031066712.1:66823-112371 GCA_000404065.3 Pinus taeda
AGCATGGTGTGGTTGAAAACATGTTAAATTTATACTTAGGAAAGAAAAATGATATTCTACCAGAAACATTAATGTGTTTTTTTCTTAAAAATTAACTTTGTTTGAGACATAAAAAATTGGTTTTATTAGCATTTTTTAAAAAGTTTGAAAATTGAACCTAAAAAAAAAAACGTTATTCCAGTAGCATCACTTTCGTTTTGAAGCTATATTTTGCACGTAGTAAATTTCGTAGTCACCACCATTTTTAAAACACGTTCAAAATTGGCACCTAAAAAAAAAACATCGTTCCAATATACACACTTTTCGTTTTTAGCACTGTTTTTGATGTTTTTTGGGGTTTTTGGGCCAGAGTTCCCGTTTTGAGTTTATAGTTCCCATTTCAATGTTTACATTGTTATGCTGGCAGCAACCCGTATATACATCCATATTTGATGAGTCAGAATGTGTGACACACAGTGGAGCATAATGTTTGATGGGCCATTTTTGGAGAGTTAGCTAGTAGCTCATATTGAGTCCATGCCGGAGTAAGATGAGAAACAGTCCCCGGGGCCAGCCATTGATGAGGGCCATACAGATGTGCAGGCTATTAGAAAGGAGGTAGTATTTGCAGACATTGGTCATCAAGAGGCGTTGGGAAATAACGAAACATTTTTGTAGGTGACGAGTGGACTGGTGGGGCATGGAGTTTCTAGTCATATGAGGAAGGCTCTTTTGGAGATAGTGGTGCATCCATCTTTCCGTCTACCCGTTAACAAGGTGTAGGTAGAAGTAGTGGAAGCTAGAAAAGATGTAGTATTTCTAGGAAGCAACCCTCTTCAGGAGTACATAGATAGGGCGTGCAACACGGGTTTCCCACTTATACAGAGAGAGGCAGGGATTCCTAGACATATCTAGTTGATTGGTTGGGCAGAGCTGCATGAGTTGAGCATATTGCAACAAAATGGAATTGTACCATATACAGGTGCACATGCATCTGATCCTTCCCATGGTATGGCTTGGTGGGAGATTATGAGTTGGTATCCTGTTGGTGGCATGATATTCTCAGTCGGGAGCATAGTGTAGCAGGGACCCTTAGACATGAGGAGTACTACACGCTTCAGTTGGTAGTGGGAGGTAGGTCAAAAAATTTCCAGTACTTCAGGCCTACATCTACATAGTGGGATTGACCTTGGCCTATGCCGAGGGTTGGATTGGAGAGAGGGATGAGTTGGTACACGATTAATGGAGCAACATTCATAGATGAAGCTATAACATAGCGGGAACCATGGAGCATTGATGCTTATTCTGCATGGCATTGGGATCTATGAGGATTTGTTGACGACAATCAGAGATTGGTCTATGATATGAGCATTGAGGGGTCCATTCATGGTGGGTTGACAAAAAGGCATAACATCACCTAGTGGTTTCTATGGGATCCAAGCAAATTTGGGTCTTAGTTGCATTGCACCACCACATTGGTCCACAAGTTTGGATTTCTTGAGGGCAAGTAATATTGGAGTGGAAGTATTTGTGATGTTCCTTTTTTTGGTGTTTCTTATGGCATGGTTAGGATGGACTTTCAAGGTTGGAGGTAGATAGGTCACAGGTGTAGGTTTACATCATCAACGAACCGAGGGGATTTTGGATATGTTTTATGGGGTGTGGAGGAATTTACTTACCATACTCGATTATTAGGATTGATTCCACACAACTTGTTTCTCATTCAATTACATTCTGACAATTATCGTAATACAAGGTTATTATTGTGCCTAACTCAATTAATTAGGCTTAAGGTGGCATACTGAGAGGAATACTTGACGGAACACCTTAGTGTAATAGCTCCTTGGAACCATAATGAGAAGATATACAAAATGAGATGGTTAGAAGTGATTTTCAATGGCTTGAGGAGGCATGGTGTCCAATTTACAATTTTGCCACATTGAAAAGATATTTTAATTGAAATAAAAAGAGGGAAATGTGCTCAATGACTAAATAATAATAAAATATGAGGTTATAGAGGGTCCTTTAGATCTATAAAAAGAGGAAGGGGGCATTAGAGGACATCTTGGATTGTTGATATTTTCTATTGATGAGGTTTGGAGAACCTAGTTCCCAACTTCTCTAGCCCCAAGACAGAAACCCTCGGGTTTGTTATTGGATGTTGCACAAAAACCCAACACTCGTGAGGAGATTTCACCCGAAAATCTCATGGTGCTTCAGTGAATTTTTTGAGAGAACAGGTTTGCAGTAGCAAGTTGCAGCAATGTTTTCACTAGGCCATCTACATCATTACCAGGGTCATACATCATTTGGTCGAAGATCGTTTTATGGGTTTTCTAAGCTTTCTTGGCAAGCCCAGGTTCCACTATTCCTTCATGTTGATGTACTCATTCTAGTGGATTAACAAAATGGATCAGTGACTTCATTCACATGTATTTGTGTATCACATTGCTGGTTGTGTGTGTATTTGTGATTATTTTGATGTTCAAGTTCATTTCTAGTAACTAATGTTAAGTTTTCCACTAGGGATATTACAGGGAAACTTCTAGGCTATGGTATTTTTCTTGTGTAGTGGCAGATTGTTCAATAAAAATGTGACCTGCACCAAGAGAGGCAGGCAGAGAAAGTCTTGGGGGCAGTGAGGGGTTGCAATCAACACTGAAGGCAAGACTAGGTATTGTAACTCGACGTGCACAATGCTTGAGGGCAGAATCCTATGTTGGTGCAATTTGCTTCTATAGTGGTTGACTATCCATTAGAAATGCGACCTATGCTTAGGAAGGCTCACAAGAAGATGATATTGCGCAGTTGGCTAAGGCAAGTAGTAGAAGCCAAGTCACTTTGCCTAGGCAGTGTTCACTGCACTATGAAGGGAGGAGGACCTTTGCATGGTGAAATTTACTTTTGTAAAGGGCCACTAGGAATGATCCATGTGCTATACAAGGCATAATTTCTCAAAACTCAGTGCAGTGAGTCAGTACAAGCAAGAAGGGTTATGTGACTATGCTTTGAAAGTTCTCAATGCACAATGATAAGAGCTCACCTTAAAGAGGACTTAATGCACAAGTTTGGGAAGGTAAGATTTCATCATTGAGACTCATGAATATGAAGTTCTCATCACTTGGTGAAGGATTGAATCTTTCATAAATTACATTGGGGAGTAGGACCAAGAAGAACTCCAAAATGGCTAAGTGTGGGGTCAGTAGAATAAGAGAGGGAAAAATGTATGAATGAGACTCAAACATAGATCACACATGAAAGCCATCAATACAAGCCAGTGGAATGCACAAGACTCATGAACAATAATCACACCTTGAAACGACAACAAAGTGACACATATTTCTAAGTGCAATAGTTGATACGAAACATTGCGACACTTAGAATACAAGTTGTGACAAAGGTTTCAACCAAGACTAGAAAGTGCGCTAAGTTGTTAGAATGTGTCTAGCGCATATTCTAATGATATGTAGGACCATCTAATGCAAAATAATGAGCTATAGTTTCCTCCAGTAATGTGAAAAGTTGCAACATATATAGGAGTGGAAATAATTAGAGCGACACTTGCGATTGTAAGAAAATGTGAAAACGACACTTGCAAAAGCTAAAGAAATTGAAAGAAACACATGCCAGAGTGAAGAAAACATAAAATTTCCACTTGTTAAAGTGAACACAAGTAAAAATGATAGTCAAAAACATGAAAGCGACACTTTTGAAAACAAAGGTGCACACAAGTGACAGTTGGGAAAATTCACTGGAATGATGAGACAAATGCAACTAAAAGTGAGAGGAGGCCTGTCAATGGTGAGTGCACATTGACAGGCGACATAAGTCACATAGTGAATTGTACTTAAGCGTTACTTTCAAGAGCTACAAAATTCTTATCTAAGCTTGCATAGAAATATGTGCGTTTGTAAATTCATTAAGCATGTGTGAGCACGTTCCTTTGACACTTAAAATCCGAGAAGAAGACTTAAACATTTAGCAAAACATCAATCAACCATGAAGTGACTATGGAACGATAGATTGTAAGATCCTTAGTAGGCTCCAAAATTCAAGTGTAGGCTAAATTTTGGAGGATGTTGATAACAACGTCAACACCTTCTAAAAATGAAAAGGCTTTAAAAGAGTATCTCTTTGTTGAAAACCAACCAGCATATTGTTGCATTCCATGACAAAAAGCTTCTATACTTTATAGAAATGGAACTAAGTTCTATGTTTCCAAAGTGATGGTACCATAATTATATTGGGTCTAGATTAAAATTTGAGTGTTGTGACCTAGGTATACCTTTGAAGACATTTAAATAGACAATAGTATAAACAAGGTAGGAAGGCAAATAAAACTTTTTGTTTGGATAAAATTCCCAAGTTGGTATGAAATTTCAGCCAACATTGTATGAGCTCGACAAAAAATGGCTTCCTCATGAACATAGTAATATAACACAAAGAAAATATCTAAGAACAAAATCAGTGGACTCGTGACTGCGAATCTTTGTGAATAGCCAAGAAAATTCCCTTTATGGATTGTTTAACATTCATACCTTAATTTTATTAGCATTAACCAATTCTTTAGTAGGCATTTTTAATAATTTCTTGAGAATACTTTTTCTTCCATTGTGATTACTAAGACCTATGCTATATTGAAGTCTTGGTTGGCCTCAAGAAGTCAAAGCATCCTTTTGAATATATTGGGAGTCAAGGGAATGGGAATTTTGTTAGCTTCTTCAAGTTGTATATGTCATTTTCTACTATCAAACTTGTAAAGACAACAAGAAACCAAATTTTAGAAATCAAAGACTTTAGGCATGCACTTAGTGTGTACAATCCATGGGGTCCAAGCCTTCCTATTACACTTTTATTTTGGGTTGAATTCTAAATACCACCAGCAAGAAATGGTCCAACATAAATTGCAATCTTGTTGCGCAATTGTGGTAATAACATATCCACAAAGCTTCTCTTATTATATTCAACATATTTCTTCTGATACTTATTAGGAATGTTCAACAGGTAAATGAATTAAAAGTTGGTTAATTGAGAAATTTGGTGGTATAAAATGCAAGGGAATGGGAAAGAAAAAGGTATCCTATAGCTCACATTGTCATGGTGTGAGAAATTTTTTCAAGTTGTGAACCATGTGGGAAACAATTGGATAAAAAGAAGGCCTACAACCCAAATATGTGAAAAAAAGAAAAAGGAAGAACACTAGTTATAGTATGGGGTTAAGAAATAAATAATAATGTTGATCAACTAATGTTGGTTAAAACATCATTGAACATAAGCAAGGGAACCCAGAAAGTTCCAAGTGCTAAATTATAAGACCTAGTGAAATGCAACATGAAAATTAAACAACAACGAAACATATTTTGAACCTAATCCTCAATAATAGTTTAGGGAGATTCCCCTGGCTTCCTAGTTCAATAGGGATCCACAACTGAAAGCAACTTCATTAGTCATAAAGATCATAACAAGAAAGAAATAACCCCCAGTCTCCAAGAGCATGAACCCCTCAAAATATTCCTTTCTATTAGTAATAAAAATGTTGGAGTCATCTCGATTTGGAGAAGGTAAGACATCCTTCTGGATTGAGGTAAATATGAATTAGGTTCATAGTTTTGGGATTCATAAAAGGTGATACAAAACGATCACTGGAAGTAAATTGACAATCTCTGATAACTAAGTCTTCACACACAAGAACCAAAGCCCTAATCCATTTGTGGAATGGGGGTTAACCTAAAACTCAAAATATCTTCTACAAGTTTCACTGAGAATATGAGCTCAAATTGATCACAATACCACCCACCATAATCCTCTCACTACCCCTTATAGAAGCATTTTCAATATTGATCTTTGCACTAGAAAACTTGGCATTCAAGGAACAAAACACAACACATACCTCACCATCTCCATCAAAACCATTGAAGGAAATGTAATTCAATGGAAAATGTTCCCTTGATTAATTTTGATGCTTGTAGAAAATACAATATCCAAGTACTCTATATCACCTTTCATCTCCAACAAAAACACCCACAAAACCTTCAACATCTAACATATGACTAGCTTCTTGAAACCCTTGAGCATCGCTAGTTCAATCTAAAAAAATCCATCACTACCATAGAGAATCAAGGAAATCTAGCACATTGATCAATATTTACAATCACTATAAAACTCATGTTTGTACTTGAATGAATCATAGCCATACCTTATGCTATTTCTCTCCAAACAAACTATCCATGAGATGTTTTATGTAAATTATAAAAAGCTATATATTAATATCCAATTACACAATTTTTAATTTTAAACTAACACTTTAAATAATTTATAAAATAGTACCAAAGAATTTTTGAGTTGGTTATATTGAATTTAAATATATTACATATTATAACAAATGATTCAATCTTGTGTAATCTTTAATCTAGCCCAAAAGCAACATTCCTAAATATAAGTATTAAATGAAAATGTGTGGAAAGTCTTTGTCGTAATAATTTTGTTACACTTGTAACTATATTTTACATAAAAATTTCTCGAGCCTTGGATAATGTATTGGTATTACATTTTCTCCCTAAATATTCACGATACAATTAATTTTCTCAAACCTTGGATAGTTGTATTGTTATTACATTTTCTCCTCAAAGGTTTATATTAAATATTAGATTAAAAGTTACTCTCCATAAACAATGTTTTTCTCTCTGCATTCCCATTTCCATTTCCATTTTCCATTTCCAAAGTTAATGTTCATGCTTTATGTAAGTAGGAATCAAGTATTTCATCCAAACAAAGTTAATAAGGTTACACCAGAATAATAACAATAACATTACAAAATCCCCAACAAATACATAGAATAATCAAATATGAAAAACAAAGTAAAACAACATGGATTTATTGCTAAACATTGTTTTTTTATAAACTAAATCAAAATTTATATTTTAATTGGACAAATAGTTTTGAAGCAATTTAAATTCAATACCGTGAATTCATGAGTGGCAAGCATTGAATAGGGATCTTATTTAATCATGTATAACGAAAGTAATCAAGCTTGCACGAGGATTAAGTAGTCACTAATAATGAAGTAGAGGCCCTGACTACCTATCAAGGGTTCCCATGCTAGATGATCAAGTTATTCTCTAGGTAACAATCATAGGAAACACTTACCATTATCATTTAGTCTCTGTTGAAAATAAATCCCCCTACAACACCAAGAGTAGCATCAATTTCCTAATTGGAGGATCTCCCTTACTCAAAGCTTCTACAAAATCTATTTTTTCCAAGTTAAGAGGGGCTTCAATGTGGATGTTGGTAAACTTGCAAACATAGGAGTTACTTTGAAGGAAGACAACTAATCAATTAAAAACGGGAACAAATCTAAAATCTCACACCTCTCATGAACAAGGGTTTTGATGACAATTAAGGTTCATATGCCTAAAGTGAATCCTTACACAAAGATTTAAAAAGGGGTTCTTATCCTCTCCAATTGTCATTTCAATCACAAGTGATGAAGAGGGGTTAAATTCCATTGTGTTCCCTCTCTCATGTTGATTTCATCTTAGCAGTGACATTTACTCTCAATACCATCCCAATTGAACCTCATGGGTGTAAGATTTAGCAATTAGTTCAACAATTAATTCCTTTCATGTATGGCATTGAAATTTGTGATGGATTTGGGACATTGAGAGTTTGAAGTGAATTATCATTATTCCTCCTTTTGATTCAAGGTTTATGTTACCAATTTTTTCTTTTCTTTTCTGATTGAGTCCTTATTGAATGATTTTGGTTTTTGGGCCTTCAAAGGCATCGTTGGGTTTGTGAAATCATGCAACACAACTCACTTCTATTATTGTTATTCTATCTTTAAGGAAATGAGGGGATTAATGAAGGACCTCCACCAAGGGGAGAAGGATATAGTAAAAGCCATGGACATAGTAGCCTCTTTAGCTATGAATGGGAAAAATGTAAGAAAGGATTTGACAAGGAAGAATGTGAAGGTCAACAGAGTTATAGATTAACACGCTCTTCATACACAAACTAAACTCAGGTCACCTTGTAACTCCTATGTGGGAAGTAATTGGAACTCCCTATCTCATTGGACATCGTGTTTGATGTGAACCCCCACCTATGTAAGGCCCATCCAAAGACACTAGAAACTACTGCATTTCCTCTCCCTAAAAATTCTATCATTACCTAGGTGAACTCTACTAGTGATGTTCATTAAATGTTTTTATTTTCTATTAATCTTAGTATGATTTCCCAATGTTTTAACTAAACCCATCCATAAGACAACACACTTGTGAATTTATAGGCATGGTGGTTGTTTAAGTATGTTTGTTGATCTTCTTTTCCTTCTTGTGGGATCAAGACTAGCATTGTTTTTTTGTAAGATTACAAAATGTATGTGGCCGCAATGATTTTGATAAAATTAAACCATTATTATTGTGAAAAAATTGTAGATATTTACTTTTGCATCATTTGACGTACTTTAACTTAATCCAGAGAATGATTCCTCCATTTTCTAAACATATCATTCAACATTTCCACTCAAATCAAAGTTGAAATTTGATGCACCCTTGTTCATCAAACAAAAGGGTTATCACATTCCAATATTTTCACCTCCTTTCATTTATATTCACATAAATGAAGTTTGACATCTTTAGGTTAAAAAAAATTCACAAGTAAAAAAAAACTATTAAATGGGAGGAGATTATATTTGGATTATCCACACATATTAAATAAAGTAATGTTTAAATTAATAATTAACACTATTAACTCAATAAAAAATACAAGTGAAATATACTTTTATTTAGTCAAATTCATCCTACAACATTAGATTCATGCTAAATTATCTAAGCCTGAGAAATCATGAACTATATAAAGTTCAATACTATGATCAATAAATTTAGGTTGCCAAAGGAATTTGGATAAATATTTAACTCGTTATCTAATATTTAGAATTTCAAATAATCTTAACTAAAAAAATGTTTTAACTAGATTTTGATTGCTCAAAATTAATGAAGCCATGTGTTATCACTTAAAACCACAGTTCACCTATGTCCAAAGATTCATATAAAAAAAAAAAAAATTGGTTTAAGTCAATAGGTTTTTAGGTGTGTCACTTTGAAGTTAGATTTTCAAAAGGTATTGATGTGAGTCCTTGTAAAAAACCGTTAGATACCCTCCCTCATTATGGTTTAAAGCATGTCTTCTCTTAACTGCATCATTTTGATTTTGCGCAGTTTCGCAGCACGATCTGATTGTCCAATTTAGCTGCGCAATCATTTTTCCACCTTTCCGCAGCATATCATCTAGCAGCCATTTCGTAGCGCGGTTTGTCAATTCATAATTGTCTGCGCTACGAAATCAGGGATTCGGGGTTTTTTGCAGCGTATTTTCTTGAAATGTCAAATCTCGGGAGATGAGTCATTAGAACCATCCATATTTTGTCAGATGATGTCTTCCCCAGGTCATGATAGGATTCATTCCGCCATCAGATTTAGGATCACGCACATGACAATTATTTTAAGAGATCTTATGAGGTATGGTAGTGTCATAATGTTTATTCATGATGCATTAACGTGCCTGTTCTATGATGCATATTTGAAAAAACGCAAAGAAGCCCAAGTTTTCATTTAAAAAGGGATCATTGCAAGCGAGCCTGCACTCCAAAGCCGAAGCTATTTTGTAAATTGAAGTTGCTGATTAGTTCTTTGTGTGAATATATTCTGAGCGAGATGGAGAAAAGAGAACATCGATCCGGAAGGTGCCTGAGAACCGAGCCAGAGGGGCTTGATCTTATGCTCAGAGATGAAGGTGTAGCACAAGCTTTTAAAGAGGCTGGTTGCTGGAGGTTTTGCGAAAAATTGAAGGGAGGACACACAGAGGTAACTAAAGCCTTTGCATTAAATTTCACTGGCTTGAATTCTAAGGTGTCATTGCTAGAGTTCCATGTGTCTCCGCAAGCCATTTCTGCTGTCACTGAAATTCCAAGAGGTGGACAAGAATGGTTCAAGAATTTTAAGTTTGACATGACTCCATGTAAGGAATTTCTGAAGGATCAATATGTAAACGAAGACCTCACTAAAGCGGTGCCAAGGAATTATATAAAAGAACATTATGCTCTGCTCCTCACAGCCATCCAGAAATACCTCACATGTGAGGGAAGGTACACCAAAGTTTACTCTTATCATTTCAAACTCTTGCTACATTTCACAGGGAAAGCATCAATAGACATCCCTTTCTATTTATTCAGAAGTCTTAGTAAAATGTGCGACAAAGTTCAATTAAAGAAAGACAATTGTGAAACTTCCCTATTCCACCATGGTTTAATTAAGTTGCTGGTGTTAGATAGTTCGCAAAAAATCAGTAGGGATTGGGACTCTTTCATTTTTATGTCCGGTTTCCAAAGAAAAACAGGTCTCAGCCCATTGCCAGATAGGGAAAAAGAAAGAAGAATTGAAGAACCTACATTGGCTGAACTCAAAAAGGAGGTTAAAGACCGAAAGAAGCCCAAAACTAAGCCAAGGAAATCAGAGAAGCCTGTGGCCATAAAAGAGATACCTAAACCATCAGCAAAAGAGACACCCAAATCATCCAAGGAGAAAATCAAACACCAGAAAGATGCATCAGGGCCAAGTGGAATTGCACAAGTAACAAGAATCAGAACTAGAAGCCAGCTAAGCAGAGAAAAAGGAAAATAAATAGCAGTGGAAGACAGCCCTATGTCAAAGGCTAGTCTAAAGGATTTGCTGGAGGCAATCGATTTCGAACAAGCCACATCAGTACAGGTTGAGGCTATGCCTATTGACCTAACCCAGTCATCACCTGATAGCTCCAAAAAATCAAAAGCCTCAAAAAGGCTAAGGTTTGAGGAGGCTGGTGAGGAATTTATGGTCAAACCCCGAAGGCCAATCACCAGGAGACAAATCCAAGCAGCGGAGCAGGTCCACAAAGATGAGGTAGCTGTCAAGGTAACTGCAACAAAAGAAATTAGACAAATGCCTAAAGCAGAGAAGGCAGAGGAAATCAAAAGAACAATATATACCAGAGGACAGGCCAAAGAAATGGGAAAGCAGATAGCTCAAGCAGAAAAAGCAAAGGAAGGCAAAAAGAAGGATATGAAGAAAAAAGTTCCCATTGCCAAGGAAATTAAAACCTCATCTTCAAAGGAGAAATGGGAGGCAGCTGATAAAGAAATGGCTGATTTAGAGAAAACCGTATCAGAAATTGTAGCCATGGAGAACGAACTTGCAAAACTAAAAGCTCAGTTAGGCAAGTTAGCTGCTAAATAAAATTGAAAATTTTTAAGGTCAGATATTGCTCCAAGTTTTTGTTTATTTTTCTTAAGTTCATTGGTTTTTGAGGCATAGATAAAAGGAAGACAAATTAGGAATTTTGGAGTCAAGGATGAAGCTGTAACAGTCACAAAGTAATTGAAAAAATTCATTGAAGACTGTAATTTTGGAAAGAACAGCGGTTTTGTAGCGCGCTACGAAACTGCTGTAGGTGACTGTTTTAAAAAAAAAAAATGAAATTGATGCTGAGATCAGCAAATTTTGTAAGAGAAGGCTTCAAGGATAGGAAGGAGATCATAAATGGCTGCCAAAGCATTCAAAGAATGACAGATGTAAATTTTATAGCAAAAAGGTGAAACATTTTGGTTTTTGCTAAAGTTCTCATAAAGTTACTTTATGACCGAAATATTAGGGTTTCTGGTAGGGTTACCAGAGTTTTGGGTTGAACACCTATAAATGTTCACAAAGCATCCAGATTATCAGCCATATGGTGTTATGCATGGTCATTAAAGTTATTGAACAGCTTCAAGCACGTTCTTTTGAAAATAAACATGGATAAAAAGCAGGGACCGTGAAAACAGAGTATGTATCGTCACCAAATGTTGAGTCAGCAACACAGTTGGAATCCAAGGCAGCTTGTTCAGTGAATGCTTCTCAAATACATTTCAGCCACTACAGAAAAAGCACAGGTGTCAAAGATCAAGAGAGAATCATGCACACGAGGAGATGGAAGTAGAGTTTGAATAGGAATAGGACTCTATGTATTAAAAGCACAATACCTCTGTATTTAATAAGTTAGTTTAAATATAGATAAGGTAGTTAATGATAAGTTTTCGAGCTCCCCTCATGCTGGAGGAGGAGACTCAAGGTAGTTTAGTTTTGTTTCCTATATATAGGAAAAACTCTGATGTAAAAAGGGTTGGAGATTTTTACCAAAAGACAGAGTTTTCAGATTGGCTTATGTAAAGTTTTTTCACAGTAATAGAAAGTACACTGTTTCTTCCCAAGATTCATCTTGTGTTTCAAATGTTCAGAATATATGTGGTTTGGTTTTATTCATCTTGTTTTATAGTTCACTAAACATGCAATCACTCTGAATTCATCACTGATGCTCAGACTTCCTGTGTATGTTTTGTTGAGTTGAGGTTCTTCTTGGTATATGTTTTGAACATTGAGACATTGTATGCCTTGGTTTACATGATTGAGTGGCTACTTGTTTACTGTAGGAATGTAGGACTCCATGAGCCCAATGGGAGAAGCCTTATCTTTGTTGTTCCAACCAGCATGAATTTTATATACAAATTAAAGAGTTAGCCATCTTTCTTGTCCTTTAAAGCATATCAAAAATCTGTGAGAGAGCCCTCTCTGACTAAGGAGGCTAAACCTTAGTCTAAAGCCTGGTCTGAAACAGTTACATGAGATCTTACTAAGTAGCAGCCCTTAGTGCTTGATTTTATGATAACAAAACCCTAGAGTGTTGAGCCTTGTGCCGACCTTGCCCTATCCAACACCCTGCAATTTTGACCTAATTTCCTTGCCCTAACTGTTTGGCTCCTCCTGATCTAGCAAAACCCTCCAAAATAAAATCAAAACCCTGTGCTACTATACATAGCCTAATATTAGTTTCTTGATCCGGTCATTATGGCTGAGATCCTTCTGGAGAGAACCCTCTCCTGGCCTAGTAGGGCTAGCTACTTGGCTAAGCGTGGTTTCTGGTTACCCTGGAATTGCCTTCCTTCAGCTTGAGGTTCAATGCAGGTGATAACACAAGTGTTGCATGTAATCAAATGATCAAACTTGGGAATTGCGTAATCATTTTGGGGGAAATTTGTAAATAATCGGGGCCTAATTTCATGAGGAATTGCACAAGCAAATAGGGGTGAAAGTAGAGGCATAAATTGACTAAGTCTGGGTTAAATATTCTCAGTGAGCAGAGAGATAGGTTATTCACTTACAAGTTGTGCTTAGTCTAAGCAAGAAATTGTAATACATCTCTATTCATCCTGTTACTACAAGCGAGAAAAGGGGTTTTTAGCAAATTTCCTTCCCCTGGAAAATATTGTGTGTGTGGGGGGTATTTATCTTTGCATGTTTGTGATTGATGTTCTAAATTGTGTTCCGCAGAGCAATAGAGTAGGATTGTTTCTTGTGATTTATATTAAAATTTCATGAGTAGTTACAATTATACACCATAATTTCTACATGGTATTAGAGCAGGATTCACATTAAAATAGAAATTTTGAAGTTGTTTCTCAGGAGGTTCGAATTTGTAGTTCAGTGTAGCAGGATCTCTCCAGATTTGGGACGATGACCTTCAGTGGGATGAGACTAGAGCATGCCTTGGAAGGCAACTCTAATTTCATTGCATGGAGTCAATTCTTGATGACAATAGCTTTCTAGAATACATCAAGAAAGATGTTCCAAAACTAGCAGAATCTAATGCGCATAACCTAGCCCAATGGAAGAAAGATGTAGCCAAGATGAGAAACATGATCTTGGAGGGAGAATGAGACCACATTTTCTCAAATATCCATGGTAAATAAACTCTATTCACAATGTGGAAATCAGTGACATAATTGATCGAGAATATTAGTGACCATAGGAGGTCGACATTCAAGGATAAACTTTGAAATATCAAGATGCAGAAGAATGACACTATCCCGTAGTATCTTACCATATTTACACAAGTTTGTGATGGACTTGGTGGGGTTGGTCTTAATGATGCAAAGGATGACTTGGTAAGCCTAGCTCTTCTAGGCCTTCCCAAAAGTTGTCATAGCTATGAGGGCTTGGTGAATGGGAAGGAGAAACTATAGAATTGGGAACACTTATGGTATTATTTAGTACAAGAGGAGATAAGGTGGAATACAAGAGATGGAACCTCATCCAAGAGCGTGGATGAAGAAAAATTTTCATTGGATGGAAATGGAAAGAAGGGAAAAGGGAATAAATCTCAAACCAAACCAGAATCCAGCCATGGGGGCAAGAAGAAAGACTTGTCCAAAATAAAATTATTCAATTGTCATGAATTTGGGCACTATGCCACTAAGTATCCATACAAAAATTCAAGCAATAAGACCTTAGGAGGAGCAACAGGTTAAGCCTTGGCTTCAAAGTTCGAGCTTGACTTCACCCTTATCACATGCATGGGTAGCATAGTGATGGGGAGCATGTGGTACTTGGATTCTAGTGCCTCATTCCACATGGCAAGGTGTAGAGAATTTTTAAGTGACCTAGAGGAGAAATATCTCCATATTCATACTAAGATGGGGAACGATGAAAGGTACAATGCGACCGAAATTGGTACAATCACATTTTAGAGGGAGTCAGGATCCCCTCTCAAACTCAAGGATGTCATGTTTGTTCTAGGCCTGAAGAAGAATCTCATATTTGTAGAAGTTCTGGAAGACCATGTTTATGATGTGATCTTCAACAAAGGGAAAGCATTCCTGAGACACATAGCCACTGGGAAGGTGAACCAAATCAAGGTTCATGTGAAGAACCTATACAAGTTGGATGTGGAATATTGTGTTGCATTAATTTGTAAGGCAAAGAAAGTGCAGAGTTGCAATGTCAGTGAAATTTGGCATAGAAGACTTAGACATTTGCATCATGACACCTTGAAGATTATGAAACAAATAACCACGGGACCTCCTAAAGGAGCCCTTGAGAAATATGATGTATGCAAGGGATGTACCTTGGGGAAGTATGTGAAATCCACATTTTGTGATCGATAAAGAAAAGTACATGCAGTCTTGGAAAGTGTCCACTTTGTTGTTTGTGGACCTTTCTCAACCACCTCCAATGCTAGACATAAGTACCATGTTATATTTGTTGATGATTTCTTAAGGAAGTGTTGGATCTTCTTCACACGGAAGAAAGAAGAGACATTCTCAATGTTCATAGAATTCAGGGCATTGGTTTAGAAAGAAACCGACAAGAAGGTGAAGATTCTTAGGAGTGAAAATGGAGGTGAGTATGTATCAAATGACTTCAAGGATGTTTGTGTGAAAGAGGGCATTCAAAGATAGATGACAACACCCCACAACCTGCATAAAAATGGGGTAGTTGAGAGAAAAACCACAACAGTGTTGGAGCTGTGAGAGCTATGCTACATGACGAAGGCCTACAACTGCATTAGTGGCCATAGGCATGTAACACAACAATCTACTTGCAAAACCAGATTCCTCATTGGATTCTTGGTATGATCACACCAGAGGAAGCTTTCTCAGGCATAAAGCTAGATGTGTCACACTTCAAGATTTTTGGAGTCGTTGTTTACTCCCATGTCTCCAAATATTTGAGGAAGAATCTTGAACCAACAACAGAGTTCAGAGTATTTTTGGGTTACATATAAAATCCTCACAACTACCGTGTGTATTTGTCATCCCTTAAAATTACATTTGTGTGAAGGGATGTAAAGTTTGATGACGAGAAAGAAATGTGGTGCTTTCTTAAAGGGGGCTTCAGATCCCACCAGAAGAGGAGCTTTTAGCTCCAAAGGAGGAGCCTTAGGAAGTTGTGGAGTAGCCACAAAGTGAGGAGCAAAGTGGAGACACCCACTCAAGAAAAACCATCCATATAAGGTAGAAAAATAACCAAGGAAGTTGATAGACTTGTGCAGGATGCAAGGGAGAATGTGAGAGTTCCTTCAAATTTGTTGATGCAAAGAAGATCACTTGAGATGTACACTAGCTACATGGCTCTAATGACCGAGGTTGTAGAAATTGAGCCATCCTCTTTCAAGGAAGCAATAAATCAACCTTTATGGGTTAATGTAATGGTCGAGGAATATGAATCCATTGTAAAGAACAGTGTTTGGGAAGTGGTCCCAAGAATGGAAGATACATCAGTTGTGGGTTTGAGATGGGTCTTCAAAGTAAATCATGTTGTAGATGGAAGAATATAGAAGTATAAGGCAAAATTTGTAGCCAAAGGATTCTCTCAAGTTGAGGGAATAAACAATTAGGAAACCTTTTCTCCTGGAGCAAGGTATTCATCCATTAGATCAATTATTTTACTGGCTACATAGATGGGGTGGAAGATCCACTAGATGGATGTAAAAAAAGAATTCCTCAATGGGGTTATTGAGGAGGAGGTGTACATTAAGAAACCAAAAGGTTTTGAGACATTTGATTGAGAGTCTCATGTGTACAGACTCAAGCGAGCATTCTACGGTCTCAAACAAAAACCTCGTGTTTGGTACACCAATATCGACAGTTATCTCACCGGTTTGGACTTCACCAAAAGTGAAGCAAATGTGAACCTATATCATACCTTGGTAGAAGGTAAATTGCTTATTATTGTCTTATATGTTGATGATTTGATTTTAACTGGTGATGAAAAACTGATTAGATCTTGCAAGGAAGACCTTGCAAGGGAATTTGAAATAAAGGACATGGGTCTCATGCGCTACTTCCTCGGGTTGGAAGTATGGCAGGGCGATGGGGAAATATTTGTGTCTCAAGGAAAGTATGAAAATGAGATACTACAAATATTCCACATGTATATTTGCAAATCCATGGAGACACCTCTAGCGACCCACTCGAGGAAGGAGGATGCCACTTCAATTAAAGAGGTGGATGCTACCATTTATCAGAAACTAGTGGGTTCCTTGATGTATCTTGTGAACACACGACCAGATATGTGCTATGTAGTCAATCAGCTAAGCAAAGCTATGGTTAGGCCAACCAAATTATATTGGAAGGCAATTGAGCATGTTTTACGGTACCTCAGAGGCACTACTCAGTATGGATTATAGTATAAATGGATAGAGGGAGTGAAACTTTGTGGCTTCACAGATGTAGATTGGATAGGGATTCCATCTCACCAAAAGAGTACATTAGGTGGAATTTTCAGTGTTGGGTCTACAACAATCTCCTAGTACAACAAAAAGAAAATATTTGTGGCACTCAGCTCAACAGAATTAGAATACATGGTTGTAGCTCAAGCAACATGTTAAGTGATTTGGATGAGAAAGATACTTGTGGGACTGTTTGGTTAGATGATGGATCCAACTATGATATATTATGATAATCAGAGTTACATCAAGCTCTCTGAGAATCCAATATTTCATGGTCATTCCAAGCATATAGATATCCAATATCACCATATAAGCGATTGTGTGCAAAGGAAGATAATGTTGCTACAATACATTCCAACAGAGGAAAAAGATGATAACATTTCGACAAAGGCCTTGTCAAGAGGGAAGCTCGATTTCCATAAGTGCAGGATAGGGGTAGTTGATAATCCCTTTCTTGTTGAGAGGGAATATTGAAAAATGCAGCAAGAAAGTCTCAATTTGATTTTTCCTTGATCAAATTGAGAAAATTCGAAATTCCACTTTAGTAGACAACTTGGATGCAGTTAAATGATATGACATGGCTCTTGTCACTCAATTATCTCAGTAAATTTGAGTTACAGGAGTTGGAGTTCAGTTAAACATGTGTGATTGTTAATTTGTAGCAATCAAGGTCAGATATTTCAATTTTTTCTCAATTAAATTAGTTCTAACTATTGAAGGAACTCGTTAAAGGTCAGTTGTGCAGTGAGACTTCAATCTAACTCAGTGATCATCTAGTTAACTGATCAATCAATGCAAAATAACTAGTGCATGTAGAGAATTTGAGTTCCCCAACTTTTGGAGATTCTAAGGCAGTGTAACATCAGTTGTAGAATAGTCTTAAGTGTGCAGGTGTTGCATGCAGTCAAATGATCAACCTTGGGAATTGTGAAATCATTTTGGAGGAAATTCCTAAATAATAGAGGCCTAATGTCCTTAGGAATTACACAAGGAAATAGGGGCTCAAGCAGAGGTAGAAATTGACTAAGTCTAGGTCACAACTTCTTAGTGAGTAAAGAGATAGGTTATTTACATGCAAGTTCTCCTCAATCTGAGCAAGAAATTGTAATACATCTCTATTCATTAGATTAATGCAAGTAAGAAAAGGGGTTTTTAGCAGATTTCTTTCCCATGCGAAAATATTGTGTGCATGTGCGTTATTTCTCTTTGCATGTTTGTGATCAATGTTCTAATTAGTGAATTAAATTTTGTAAAGAAGTGAAGTAGGATTGTGTCTTGTGATTTAGATTAAAATTTCATTGGCAGTTACAATTCTACGCCATAATTTCTATATTAGTTGGAAATCAAAGTGATTTGAAAATTCTCACCCTAAGAACAAATAATGGAGGAGAATACAGGTCAAATGATTTTTTTAGTTATTGCATGAAGAATGGAATACAACGAGAGTTTACCAATTCATACTCTCAATAAAATGGTGTTGCAGAAAGAAAAAACAGGACCAGAGTTGAAATGGCTAAGATCATGTTAGAAACTAAGTCTCTTGGAAATGATTTTTGGGTTGAAGAAATACACACAACAATATACACTCTTAGCAAATGTTCTACAAAGGCAATGTTGAATTTGACTTTAGAAGAAGCATGGTCAAGATATAAACCAAGTGTTGCACATATGAAATATTTTGGTTGTACTACATATGCACATGTTTATAAGGCTATTTGACCACAAAGAAAGGAGGGTGGTAATAAGTAGAAAGGTTGTGTTTGATGAGCAAGAAATCTACTAGCCAAAACATGTATAATTTGAATAGAAGAAAGATACAGTGAATACTATTGATGAATCAAATTCTAAGTCATTGAAGATGGATGAATTTCAGAAGAAGCCTAAGTGGCTTGAAATGATACATTTAGAAAGCAGTATGTTGGATAGAAATTTTGAAAGAAGGATTACTAGATCCCAAAGTTCTCTAGTAAATTATGCACTTATGGCATAGGTAATGAACATGGATGAACCACATAATTATGTAGAAGAATCAAGAAATAAGGAATGGAATGAAGCTATGAAAGAAAAATTGAATGCCTTAGTAACAAATGATGCATGGGACTTAGTAAATTTACTAAAGGTAAAATATTTAAATGGCACTACGTGGGTTTATAAAACCAAGTGTAAATATGATGGCACAATTGATAAGTATAAGAGTCATTTAGTTGCAAAGTGATATGCACATAAAGAAGACATTGATTACATTGAGACTCTCCTGTGGAAAAATTGGATACAATTAGGATGGTTCTTGCATTAGTTTCATAGCATAAATGGCCAATCTTTCAGATGGATGTTAAATAAACTTTTCTAAATGGTTATGTGGATGAAGAAATTTATGTGGAGTAGCCCAAGGGCCTTGAAGTGCCAGGAAAAGAAGATCATGTTTATAAGTCAAAGGAGGACTTATACCAAGGGCATGGTATTCTAGAATTGATAAGTATTTTAGGATCATGGCTTAGTTAAAAGTTTATTTGATCCCAATCTCTATATATTTCACTTAGGACTAGATATTTTGATAGTTATCTTATATGTTCATAATTTGATCTACATAGAGAACAATGATGAATTATTTCAAAATTTTAAGTCACATATGATTGATGGGTTTGAGATGAAGATCTTGGTGAGTTGCATTATTTCATGCGTATTGAATTTTGGTAGAAGGAGGATGGTATTTTCACAAGCTAAGTATATTTGGGACATTTCAAAGAGGTTTAGAATGTTGTGGTGCAAGCTAGCAATAACTCCTTTGGAATTTGGGTTGAAGTTATATGGACACGATGAATCTAGTTCAATTGATGTTACTTTGTATCGTCAATTGGTTGGAAGTTTGATCTACTTAACTACAACTCTACCAAATAT
This sequence comes from Pinus taeda, assembly GCA_000404065.3. NCBI lineage: Eukaryota > Viridiplantae > Streptophyta > Pinopsida > Pinales > Pinaceae > Pinus > Pinus taeda. The sequence continues at coordinate 86,780 of APFE031066712.1, forward strand.
CTATTTTACAGTTAGTATGGTATTAATATTTATGGCAGAACCCAATGAATTGCATTGGAAAGTAGCAAAGAAGTTTTCAAGATATTTGCATGGAACAATTGGATATGGTTTGGTATATAGATCTATAGAAGATTTCAAGTTGATTGGTTATACTGATTCAAATAGGGCTGGATGCATAGATGACATGAAATCAACTTCAGGGTATTCTTTTAGTATGGGTTCAACAACAATTGCTTGGAGTACTAACAAGCAACCCACAATTTTTCTCTACACAACAAAAGCAGAGTATAAAGCGGAAACAACAACAACATGTGAAGCAATTTAGTTGAGAATAATTTTAGAGGATCTTCATGAGCAACAAGAGTAATCCATTCAGTTGATATGTAATAATTAAAGTGCTATTCAAATCACTAAGAATCTAGTTTTTCATAAGAACACCAAGCATGTAGATATTCAATATCATTATGTTTGGGATTTAGTTCAACATGGAGAGAACGAGATTGAGTACTATAGAACATATGAACATGTTGTCGATATATTCACCAAATAAATATATAAGGAAAAGTTATTCATGACCACTAGTGTGTAACTAGTGTATAGCTTATTCATGACTAAGTTAGAGGTGTATACTTAATTGATCAACAAATGAACATGTTGTCGAGATATTCACCAAATAACTATATAAGGAAAAGTTATTCATGACCACTAGTGTGTAACTAGTGTATAACTTATTCATGACCAATTTAGAGGCGTATACTTAATTGATCAACAAATTCACGGGTGTGTAACATATTCAATGAGCAAAGTCAGAGATGTATACTTATTCGATCAACAAAGTCACGGGTATATACTTATTCAATGCCCATATTCAAGCGTGAATTCTCTATTCAATCTTTGTGTTTCTTTGAGAAAATATTACTCTATTGCAAAAGCTAAGTTGGAAGCCTTAAATAGGGAATTTAGATAAGTAGAACACGTCACCAACATTGAGATACTGATGAAAATTAAGGAAAAATACCCTGGTTGGAGACAAACTTATGATAAAATAATAAACCTTTAATAAACATACAAAAGGTTGTGAGTTCGGATCTGATGATGACACTGTATCCCAATATTTTATATGAATAAAATATTGACCACAACACACACATGGTTCCAATCACGTCACTTTGATCGATAGTCAAACGAAGGTCTTCAATTGGGTTCCAAACACATCACTTTGATTGATGGTCAATTGAGAAGGGGTGGTCCGAGTACAAAAAATCCATCTATCAGTCGTCTTATGTGAAGAACAATGTAAACTTTGAAATGAGAACTGATACAATTACCTGTTTCATTGAGGTAGCAAAAGAGTCAACTGATTTTGAAAAGTGGTGATGCAGAATACATATATTTTTTTTTCGGAGTATATTTTTTACACTTTAAATTTTCTTATTTATCAAATATAAATATTTGTTTTTAAATGTATGCAGCATCAACCCCTTTTTTTCTAGGGCTTGTTTTTGACACTTTATATTTTCTAATATATTAATTGTGGATATTTTTTTTAAATGTTACATTTTTTTACACTTTAAATTTTTTATGTCCAATTGTTTTTTAAATGTTGATTACTTAAACAATTTTTCTAATTATCTTATTTCATTTTTTTTAATGTGATTAACTTAAAACAAACATATAAAAAATTAAATAGTAAAAACATAAAATTAAATATAATTAAATAAATCAAATCAATCATTTAAAAAAATATTAAAAAAAATAAAAATAAAAATTAAACAATATTATAAAAAAAAAAATAATAATAAACCTTCCATAATTAAAAAAACAAAATTAAAACCAAACAATTTTTTTCCTTTTAACCATTAAAACTAAGTTTAAAAACATAAAAAAAATGGTAATAAACCTAAAAAATTCAGTGAAGTTCCACCATCAACGTTAACTCTTTTTTCCCTGTCAATTCGAGATGCCCATTTCCCCCTTTTATTCCCCGATATGTAAAATTAGAATTTTATATAAATTACAGAAATTTCCCACTAACTTTATTTTATTGTTCACTCTGTTGCCCCCAATGAGTCAAGTCAATACAATTTCCCTTTCCATGAATTTTCTATTTTACGGAAAGTTCCCATTAACTTAATTATGCAGAAGAATCAAGAAATAAGGAATGGAATGAAGCTATGAAAGACAAATTGAATGCCTTAGTAACAAATGATGCATGGGACTTAGTAAATTTACTAAAGGTAAAATATTTAATTGGCACTACGTGGGTTTATAAAACCAAGTATAAATATGATGGCGCAATTGATAGGTATAAGAGTCATTTAGTTGCAAAGTGATATGCACATAAAGAAGACATTGATTACATTCAGACTCTCTTGTGGAAAAATTGGATACAATTAAGATGGTTCTTGCATTAGTTTCATAGCATAAATGGCCAATCTTTCATATGGATGTTAAATAAACTTTTCTAAATGGTTATGTGGATGAAGAAATTTATGTGGAGTAGCCCAAGGGCTTTGAAGTGCCAGGAAAAGAAGATTATGTTTATAAGTCAAAGGAGGACTTATACCAAGGGCATGGTATTCTAGAATTGATAAGTATTTTTAGGATCATGGCTTAGTTAAAAGTTTATCTGATCCCAATCTCTATATATTTCACTTAGGACTAGATATTTTGATAGTTATCTTATATGTTCATAATTTGATCTACATAGAGAACAATGATGAATTATTTCAAAATTTTAAGTCACATATGATTGATGGGGTTGCGATGAAAGATCTTGGTGAGTTGCATTATTTCATGCGTATTGAATTTTGGTAGAAGGAGGATGGTATTTTCACAAGCTAAGTATATTTGGGACATTTCGAAGAGGTTTAGAATGTTGTGGTGCAAGCTAGCAGTAACTCCTTTGGAAGTTGGGTTGAAGTTATATGGACACGATGAATCTAGTTCAATTGATGTTACTTTGTATCGTCAATTGGTTGGAAGTTTGATCTACTTAACTACAACTCAACCAAATATCTATTTTACAGTTAGTATGGTATTAATATTTATGGCAGAACCCAATGAATTGCATTGGAAAGTAGCAAAGAGGATTTCAAGATATTTGCATGGAACAATTGGATATGGTTTGGTATATAGATCTATAGAATATTTGAAGTTGATTGGTTATACTGATTCAGATGGTTGGATGCATGGATGACATGAAATCAACTTCAGGGTATTCTTTTAGTATGCGTTCAACAACAATTTCTTGGAGTACTAACAAGCAACACACAATTTTTCTCTCCACAACAAAAGCAGGGTATAAGGCGGAAACAACAACAAAATGTGAAGCAATTTAGTTGAGAATAATTTTAGAGGATCTACATGAGCAACAAGAGTAATCCATTCAGTTGATATGTAATAATCAAAGTGCTATTCAAATCACCAAGAATCTAGTTTTTCATAAGAATACCAAGCATGTAGATATTTAATATCATTTTGTTTGGGATTTAGTTCAACATGGAGAGTTCGAGATTGAGTACTATAGAACAGATGAACATGTTGTCGATATATTCACCAAATAACTATATAAGGAAAAGTTATTCATGACCACTAGTGTGTAACTAGTGTATAACTTATTCATGACCAAGTTAGAGGCGTATACTTAATTAATCAACAAATTCACGGGTGTGTAACATATTCAATGAGCAAAGTCAGAGGTGTATACTTATCCAATCAACAAAGTCACTGGTATATACTTATTCAATGCCCATATTCAAGCGTGACTTCTCTATTCAATCTTAGTGTTTCTTTGAGAAAATATTACTCTATTGCAAAAGCTAAAGTTGGAAGCTTTAAATAGGGAATTTAGATAAGTAGAACGCGTCACCAACATTGAGATACTGATGAAAATTAAGGAGAAATACCTTTGTTGGAGACAAACTTATGATAAAATAATAAACCTTTAATAAACATACAAAAGGTTGTGAGTTCGGATCTGATGATGACACTGTATCCCAATATTTTATATGAATAAAATATCGACCACAACACTCACATGGTTCCAATCACTTCACTTTGATCGATAGTCAAACAAAGGTCTTCAATTGGGTTCCAAACACATCACTTTGATTGATGGTCAATTGAGAAGGGATTATGTGGTCCGAGTACAAAAAATCCATCTATCGGTCGTCTTATGTGAAGAAAAATGTAAACTTTGAAACAAGAACTGATACAATTACCCGTTTTGTTGAGATAGCAAAAGAGTCAACTGATTTTGAAAAGTGGTGATGTAGAATACATATATTTTTTTTTCGGAGTATATTTTTTACACTTTAAATTTTCTTATTTATCAAAGTTAAATATTTGTTTTTAAATGTATGCAGCATCAACCCCTTTTTTTTTCTAGAGCTTGTTTTCTTCAGGGCTTGTTTTTGACACTTTATATTTTCTAATGTATTAATTGTGGATATTTTTTTTAAATGCTACATTTTTTTACACTTTAAGTTTTTTTAATGTTCAGTTGTTTTTTCAATGTTGATTACTTAAACAATTTTCTAATTATCTTATTTCATTTTTTAATATTGATTACTTAAAAAAACAATATAAAAAATTATATAAAAAACATTGAAAATTAAAATAAATAAATCAAATACAATCATTTTTAAAAATATTAAAAAAATTAAAAAATTAAAAATTAAAATTAAAAATAAATTATTTAAAAGAAAATTAATAAACCTTCAATAATTAAAAGAACAAAATAAAAACAGTCTTTATGTTTGGATAAGGATTTTAACAATTATGTTAATAAGAATAATAAAAAAAGTTTATGCTATTATAACCGGTTTAATAAGAGTAATAACTCGTATCACCATTATGGTATTAGGAATAATATTAATAAGGTCTCAAAGAACGAAAATCTATGCATTAAAGAGAATAAGGATGATACGAATATTATTTTTAGTAATAATGAAGTATTTTATTCTAATAAGGATCGTGAGAGTATTAATAATGAGGGCAATATCATTTTTTCGAGGGATAATAACATTTTTAGTAACGATAAAGATTTCTATTCCAATAAGGATCTTAATAAGTTTAATAAGGTTGATAATAATGAGGGCAATAACATTTTTAAGGATTTTAATAATAATGTTGGTAATAAGGAGGGCAATAACATTTTTTCGGGGATGTTTTTGTTAGTAATTGTAATAATAATTTTAGTCTAGGGCACAATGGTTCTTATTCTTTTAGCATTAGTAATAATGGTAGCCTGAGCAATAAGGTTGTGAAGGTCGACCATTTTTTTCCCGTAATTCGAATGTCATTAATCTTTCCAGTTTTTCCTTTTCCCCTTCGGTTTTTAGTGTTTTAGGCAAAGGTCTTAACTTTGCCCTTGCCCCTAGAAAAATCCCGGTGGAGGACATTATTTGCGACGTTGAATTCAGGATCAGGGGTCTTCCGGATAATCTCAAGGACACTATTAGACAGGATTGCGCTGTCGTCCTTAGGAAGGCTAAGCCCCCCGAAAGAACCTCAGCCAAGAGGAATTCTCGGCCCTTAAATCCTTGAATCAGAACGAAGATATTGTCGTGCTGAAGGCAGACAAAGGTGGAGCTACGGTCATCCTTAACAAGGATGATTACCGGAGGAAGATGCTTGACCATCTCCACAATAGTGGCAGTTATAAAAAACTGCCCAAGAACCCTCTGAAGAAGATTTCTAGGGCTGTGGCTCTCGCCATCAAATCGAATAATTCGGTGAGTTCCCTTCACCACAAGCTCATTGAGAGTAGTCCTATTACTCCTAGGATCTATGGGTTACCGAAGATCATAAGGAGGGGGCCCCTCTGAGGCATATCGTCAACACCATCGGCGGTCCGACCTATCTTCTGGCTAAGTTCCTTGCCCTTAAACTTAAGCCCCTAGTTGGCCGCTCTGAGTCTTTCGTGAAAGACTCTGCTTCCTTCATTAAGGAGCTTAAGGATATTAAGCTTAGGCCTGAGGACACTCTCGTTAGCTTTGATGTGGTCTCCCTTTATACTTGCATCCCTATAAAGGAGGCCATGGAAGTGATCTATCGCCTAACAGATCCCGACACCACGCATCTGGTGGAGATTTGTCTCACTTCCACGTTCTTCTGCTTCAGGGTGAATTCTTTGAGCAGACTTGTGGTGTTGCCATGGGTTCCCCTCTTTCCCCTATTGTTGCGACTCTTTTTATGGAAGATTTCGAATCCAAAGCTTTATCCTCAGCTCGTCTTCTTCCTAAGCTTTGGAAAAGGTATGTGGATGACACTAATGTCATCTGGCCCCATGGCCCTGAGGAGCTGGATCAGTTTTTTGATCACCTCAAGAGCTGGTCCTCGGCCATTAAGTTCACCATGGAAAAAGAGTTCAATGGGTGCCTCCCGTTCCTAGATATTCTTATATCTCGGAATAAGGATGGCTCTCTCTCCTACTCTGTGTTCCGTAAGAAAACTCATACTGAGCAGTACCTTCATGCCGATTCCCATCATTTCCCTGCTCAAAAGTTTGGTGTTCTTAGCACCCTGGCCACTCGTGCCCTCAGGATCTCTGATGGGGAGAGCTTTGATAAGGAGAAACCCCATCTCCTTAATGTCTTTGTTCAGAATGGATATAGTAGACACCTGGGTCAAAAGTCTTTCCATAAAGCCTCAAAAAGTGCGTTGATTAAGAAAGAGCCTAAAGAGCGTCGTCTAGGTGTCCATCTTCCCTATATCCAAGGAACCACGGACAAGATCGCTTGGATCCTTAAGAAATTTGATATCCCCTCGACTTTTAGGCCCCTCAACGCCATTCGCAAGTCCCTTAGATTGGTGAAGGATCTCGTTAACCCTAAGGACATGAAGGGTGTCTACTTGATCCCTTGTTCATGTGGGACCCCCTATATTGGGGAAACAGGGCGATCCATCCATCAAAGGATTTGCGAGCATGCTGCTGACCTAAGACATGGGAGATCCAAGTCATCGGCTTTAGCAGAGCATGTAGAAAAGACCAAGCATCAGGTATGTATTGAGGAGGCCAAGGTTGTGGCTAAGATTGCTCAGTTCCATCATCGTAAACTTAGGGAAGCTATCAAGATTGAAAAGAGGCCGAACAATCTCAATAGAGATGACGGCTGGAAAATCAGTAGGTGCTGGATTCCGGTGCTTTCTTCTTAGTTAGTGTTTCTGCCCCCTCCACGAGGTTGTGCTAATTATCTATTTATTTTTATTTTTATTTTTATTTTTATTTTTTATTTTTATTTTTTATTTATTTTTTAATTTATTTATTTTTATTTATTTATTTATTTATTATTTATTATTTATTTATTTTTTATTTTTTTTTTAATAAAACATTACTATTATAGCAAACAGTTTCAACTAATTATTTCATATATATTTTGATCTGAGATTTGATTAATATAGTTATTTAGATATATATTATTATTATTATATATTACATTAATAATAAATTTATATAGTGACATAATATATTATATATATATATATATAATATATTAATATATATATTATATATTATATAAATATATATATATATTGAATAAGACTAATTCTATTATCATACAAAAATCAGAAATACATATGAGTTACGATGGGCAAGGCTATGGAAATCTGCCTGGAAGCGCTCTTCTTGCGCTGATTACATTCCCAAAATTGAACGTTATCAAAATTTGGGATACGATAATTTGCCAAAGGCTCGACACATTGACACTGAAGACACAAGGACATTGAACAGACCAAGACACAGACAGACAGACACATAGACAATTACAGCCGACACGTTGACATAGATGTTGATGCCGCTTGGCCGAATCATAGACATAAAGATAAAAACATAGAAATGCTCTTGCAGCAGAGGTAACCAAGAGCAAGCTCATTCTTCATCAGTGGTGTAGGGCGCCTCTTCTACTCGACACCCAAATAGGAGAGAATCATCAGAGTCTGAGAAAGGGATGACTGCACCAGAGGGCCCTTCCTGAACCGGCTTGCTAGGACCAGCTAGCGCCATAGGACAGGCTGAGGGGACGCATTCCTTGGTCGGGCGCTCCAGGTCAATTCCAAACCCTCGTCCATGAACCAAATGACTTGTTCCTTCCCGAACCGGATGGCACGCGATGGGCGATTCTTCTCTGCTTTGGCGTTGCCATTTCGGTATGGGCTCTGCCCTATGCACAAGATAGTCTGCCACATGAATTGCCTCATCCTGTGTAGCACCAGGTTCAACCGTAATAGAGATAATAAGGGTTGAATTAGCCTGAGGGCAGGGAAGCCGATACCTGAGCGTGGGAGATTCCTCCTGACCTCCTTCCACTCTTGCGTCTCTACCAGCTCCTCTGCCACCTTCATCATTGCTGCCTTGGAACCGATGTGGCACCGACGTGACTACAATGGAGGAGGAGGGCGAAATGTGACCTTGCCTCTGCGTGGAGGCTCTACCTCTGGTGCCCCCTCGCCTGCTACACATTCTCTGCCTTTCCCTTTGCATCGCGGGATTTGCCAATTGCAGTCTCACGCAGGCCGTAGGAGCTGCTTCTGTGCGGAGGACTTGCGCAATTGTAATGTAGTAGCAGGGCCTTATTTTCCCCGTCTCTGAAACAGGCTGAGTGAACTCCGGATCCCTTCCCCCTTCCTCCGCAGAGCGCATCAGGGAATTCACCTTATGCCAAACCATATCCCCCGGATGAACATGCCCTCCAACGTTAATACCCTCCATTTCACTGGTTGCCAAGCAGCTCGCTCAAGCTGAGAGGACTGGCACTAAATTCCTCTGCCATCGGATTTCATGCGAGGTTTTATCATTCCTTGCAGGGTACTGTCTGTCACCTCTGGGCTGCCACCTGCCCACGTGACCGCCCACCCTCTCAACACGTCCCGCCATCACCCGCATTCGGGATGTCTAGTCCTATTATATATATATAATATAATATATATATATATTATATATATATATATATTTATTTTATTTAATTTATTATTAAATTTATTTATTCATGTGATTTACGCCGAAATTATTCTTTCAACCAAACAAATTTTTTCCTTTTAACCATTAAAACTAAATTTAAAAACATAAGAAAACATTAAAAAAATGGTAATAAACCTAAAAAACTCAGTGAAGTTCCGCCATCAACGTTAACTATTTTTTACTCTTTTTTCCCGGTCAATTCGAGATGCCCATTTCCCCTTTTTATTCTCAGATATGTAAAATTAGAATTTTATATGAATTACAGAAATTTCCCACTAAATTTATTTTATTTTATTTTATTACCATTTTCTTCACTCTGTTGCCCCACTAAATCAAGTCAATTCAATTTCTATGAATTTTCTATTTGCTTAAAATTTTTCAATTCAAATGATTTCACTAACTTTATATGAATTACAGAAAATTCCCATTAACTTTATTGCCATTTTCTTCACTCCGTTGCCCATTAACTCAAAGCATCTCCCATCGGTCAATTTATCTTTTTGAATTTTGTCTTTTCCCTCAATTTGCGGTTCCATACTCTGCTTACCCTTTATTTATATTACCCTTTATTTATATTTCAAGTCAAGTCAATAAATATTCTCACACAGGCTGCTGTGATTATAAATAGATGGTGAATAACAACAACACTCACAACCTTTGGCTTTGAAAGAAGTTGGGAGAGAGAGAAATGGATCATAAATCTATTCTTCTGCTCATCACCATGTTTGTGCTCTCTTTTGCTCATCAACATCATGTGTATGAGCAGGCGGTTGGATTCACTGCTTTGAATGGACGCAATATGACGGGGGAACCCTCTTCCTCCATGCCCGATAAAAGGGACTTGGAGGCGCTTCTGAGCTTCAAAAGATGCATCATATCAGATCCACAAGGATCGCTCTCCGACTGGACGGCCCATAACTCACATAATGTCTGCCGCTGGAACGGAATTTCGTGCACACCAAACACGAAACGAGTGGTTTCAATTTCTCTTCCTGGCTGCGGATTGAATGGTACGTTATCCCCGTCTATTGGCAACCTCTCTCTGTTGCGGACTTTAGATCTTTCCTATTCCATCAATGAATCCAGTGGAAGAATTCCACCGTCTATTGGCAACCTCTCTCTGTTGCGGACTTTAGATCTTTCCGATAATGATTTCAGTGGAAGAATTCCACCGTCTATTGGCAACCTCTCTCTGTTGCGGACTTTAGATCTTTCCGATAATGATTTCAGTGGAAGAATTCCACCGTCTATTGGCAACCTCTCTCTGTTGCGAACTTTAGATCTTTCCTGGAATGATTTCAGTGGAAGAATCCCACCAGAACTCAGCCGTCTGGTCCAGTTGGAATCTCTCTCGTTGAGAGGCATACATCTGAATGGAAGCATCCCAACTTCTCTGGGCAATTGCACTTCACTTACAGAACTGGATATCAGCAGCAACAATTTGAGTGGTCCAATCCCATGGGAATTGGGTCGCCTGGTCAGCTTGGAAATACTCGGCTTTGACAACAATAGTATAAGTGGAAGCATTCCAGTTTGGATTAGCAACTGCACTTCACTCCAATACTTAGCAGCTTGGGGAAACAAATTGAGTGGTCCAATCCCTTCAGGAATCGGTTTGATGAAAAACATATTTTTTATTGATTTATCCAACAACTCACTAACTGGCATCATCCCTCCCATGCTATTCAATTGTTCTCCGCTACAGGCGGCCTTGTCCCTAGACAATAATGACCTTGTAGGCACCATTCCGAGTATTCCCGACTCCAATATGTCATTGCAGTATCTTTCTTTATCAAACAACCATTTAACTTGACCTCTTCCACCTAGCATAGGCAAACTAAATGCTTTACAACATTTATACCTATATAATAATAATCTTTTTGGCATTATACCTAATAGCTTTAGGGGTTTAGTTTCCCTTCAATATTTAGATTTGTCGCAGAATAATTTTCAAGGATCAATTTTTATTGGCAATTGTACTTCTTTATCATATTTCTCTGCTCATACTAATAATTTTTCTGGGACTCTTCCAATATCTTTGGCTAATTGCACTGAGCTTAAGTTATTGGATTTGAGGAGAAATAAATTGATAGGGAAACTTCCTTACTACTTCACCTTTTTTGTTGGCTTGGAATTTTTAAACATTGGGTACAATAATTTCCATGGTGACATTCCTCAATGGTTAACAAATTTCACCCAATTGTCTATCCTGGATTTATCCAATAATAAATTCACTGGAAAAATGCCATTACATTTTGAAAGACTTGCAGGGTTTGTAAACAATAATTCATTACCTTATAGTGAGGATGAGGAAGGTGAAGAAGACATGCCAGTTTACATCAAAGGAAGTGAATATACTCTATCATACTTGTCAAATAAAAACACGATATTTGATTTGTCCAACAATAATCTTATAGGACAAATACCTGCAAGCATAGGAACTTTGAGTGGTTTGCGATTGCTAAATTTATCTGGAAACCAGTTGGAAGGGCCAATCCCAACATCTCTCAGTAACATATCTACTTTGGAGCAGTTAGACTTGAGCAAGAATAATCTGAGTGGACAGATTCCTGAAGAGCTCTCTAAACTACACAGTTTGGCTGTTCTTGATGTTTCATCTAATAACCTTTGTGGGCCAATCCCTGGAGGAACACAATTTTCCACATTCAGTGCAACATCATTTCAAAAGAATAAATGCTTATATGGGTGTCCTTTAGATTCATGTAATGGAAAGGAAAATCCAGGGAGAGAAGATCACAATAATAGTAGCAGTACCCATATTAAAGTGGGATGGTTGGACCATCTAGATGACAAGATGTCATTAATGGCATTGGGAATTGGATTTGGAATTGGAATTTGGGGAGTAGTTGGTGTGTTCATCTTTTGCAAGAGAGCCAAACTATGGGTGTTGGGTCTACCTCCTAACACACCACGGCTCTTCTATGGATTGTATCGATTCCCCAAATAGAGATCCAAACAATAGTTGTTGGCTCTATTATGTAGTGAATTAAATTGCCATGTAAATCCTAAATAATACTTATGATGTATTATCTTCTCACATATATTTTTTTTGCATTTTCAGAGTAGCCTTAATTTTATTTATATCTCTTATTCATTTTTTTATCACAATTAATTAATTTCCATTCAAATAAGATATATATATGAAAAATATAATTTAAAAGTTCGATGGAGTTTATTCATTCTATTATTTTTTATTATATTAGTTTTATATATATATATATATAATTATATTATAATATATTTTTTTTTTTGATAAAGTGAATAAATACTTGAATTTTAATAAATGATATAAAATTTACTATTCTTAAATTTAAATTAAAACCACTTCATTTATTATATTTTTATTTTTATTTTTTAAGTTTTAAAATGTTTTATTTTTCTAGTAGTTATATATTTATTTGATAAAAGAGTTAATATCCTAATTTTAATAAAGATATAATTTAATATTAAAAAAAAAAATCTTAATGGCCATAGAGCCTGATAGGGTGTGATCTGGTCTTTGATAAGACACTCTTTAATATAAAGTGATATATTAAACATGAGAAAAAATTAACCTTAGCAACTGATATATATTATATATATATATAATAATATATATAGTATTATATATATATCCACATTTACTATATATTTATTTTTCATTTAAAACTAAAATTTATTATTTTAAAAATAATAAATTTATTAAAATAAATATATAAATATATTCAAAACTCCGAATTTCATAACTTAAAATGTTTTTGAAAGAATTTTTAACTGCATTTCAAATAAATCTAGCCCAATAATATTTTTAATGGAAACTGGTAAAAAATACTTTTATTCAATAAAACTGTAATTGATGTCTTAAGTCCTTGAGTTGGTAAAGCAAACCGGGGTTATGAAATCGAGGCCAAACCTTGAGAAATATTCACATATTTAATCCACCTTAAATGATGGTATGTTGTTGCAAAGTACATGATTTAAAGATATAATATTTTGCTATGCCCCCTCTACAGGGGCATTGTCAAAACACAAATTCCTTAATCGTCTATGCAATTTTATCGAATTTGACTTTAGGTAATAAACTACTTTCAACAACGGTTGAATAAATTACTTTCAATAATAATTAAAATAGCCACGAGTGGAATTAATGGAAATTGTTAAAAATAACAAACTGTTAAAAATAACTTTTATTCAATAAAATTGTAATGACAACTTGAATAAACTATCTCCTATGATAATTAACATAGCCCTGAGTGGAATAAATGGAAACTTGTAAAAAATATTTTTATTCAATAAAATTGTAATGCCAACTTTTTTTTGTTTTCTTTTTTTAAACACTAATATTTTTTAGCACATATCATTTTTTTATTTATTTAATAATTGTAATGGTAACTGGAATAAATTATTTTTTAACTGGAATAAAAAAGATAGTAAATATTTTGATTATATATTCGTTTTTAACTATTTTTTATTTATTTTATTTTTATTACAATTTTTTGCATTTCTATTAAAAAATTGGCATCAACTTTCAGCTGTTCAAAAAATAAAATCTATCTAGATAATACAAAGTTGATCAAACAACAATTTTTTTTATATAAAAAATCTTGTCTTGAAATCAAAATCCAAGTTCTGCTTTCTACTAAAAATTGATGCTTCCAACATTCATCAACTTTCCTAGTGCAAATTCATTGAAGTAGAACTTACTTGGATCCATACCAATCTATCTCTTGGATAACAGATCCCCCATCCAATTTTGTTCTGGAAAAATGTGTTGAAATTGTATACTCTAAAAAGTGCTTACCAAAGTTCTAATTCTCCTCATCCAATTGTTTCAATGGAAAAATTTTGATATAGTCATTTCGCATCTCCAAATACCTTAATCTTATCTATTCCAAACTACTTTGCTGCAATTAATACTCTCCATAAAGCTACAATCTCAACCTTATTGTTCGAGCCCTGTCCTCCCTCCTACCAAAAATGAAAATATCTTCTGGCATCTATGACTATAACTACCCACACCCACATACTAGTCTCATTTTACTTGCTCCATCAAAAAAACCCAACCCTACTAGCCATACATTTTTATATTTGCAAATCCTAATTCTGTTGTTCTACTTGAATGGTCCCATTAATGATAATATCTTCTTGATCTTCACTAATTAAACCACCTCTTATAATAGTTTGTAAAAATTGCTTTTATTCAATAAAATTGTAATACAATTTTAAAATAATCTATTATTTTGAATGTAACAAAATGGTTTATTGAAATATAAAATTTATTCAAATTGAATCTTCAATCGTCCTAGTATTGATACTATCTTCTTAATTTTCACTAAATAAACTACCTCCTATACTAATTTGTAAAAATTATTTTTATTCAATCATTTCAATTTTATTTATTTATTTATTTATTTTTTCTTTTTCTTAAAGAGAGGGGCTAGTTTCCAGAAGAAGCGATATGGGACCCTCTTTTTTGTACATATATACATATCACACAAGCTGACAACTGTCACATCCAATCCTCTTTTTTGTACATATATACATATCACACAAACTAACAACTGTCACATCCACTGTAATTACATTCGCAATAGAACAAACATAGGCTGCAGCACAACAACAGCATGGAGGATCGAACGCGGGCGGTGTAGTTAGCCGACTGTCCCAACCGCTAAACCAAATTGTAATACCATTCTAAAATAATCTATTATTTTGAATGTAATAAAATGATTTATTGAAATGTTAAATTTATTAAAATTGGAAAAAAAAAACTAAATCTCCAATAATACAAACAGATCCGATTTTGTGTTCAATACACTGCAAATAGATTCTAGAATGGATTTATGAATTTGTACTTCATATGCTGTAATTGGAACACTATACCTCTTGCCGTTGCTATGGACAAACATTTTATTATTTTCATCACATGCATCCGGATTAGCTGTTGAATTTTAAAGGAAAAGCATTGAAGGTATGCAGCGGGGGCTATCTCTATCACCACCTGGGCTGAATGTAAATGATAACGGAGCTTGCTGAAGTAATGACCTGAAGTCACGGGTGGCACAAGTCAGATAGTGTAGAGTTTTTATTAGAAATAAAATTTTTAGGTGATAATGGAATTAAATTAGAAAATTTATGTAAATATTAGTAAATGTAGATAGATATTAATTTATAATAAACATCAAAATATTGCAATTTTTGTTAAAATATTTTAAGAATTCATAAAATAGATTCAATAATAATGTGTGTTTTTTCTCAACATTTGAGATGAACACTTCATTTATTATTAAAGACATTTTTGCCAAAAAAAATTCTTTCATTAAAAATTTTAAAATTTAAATATCTTTTGTAATTAATTTTTCTTTATAATTTAATTTAATTTATTATTATCACCTTATATATTACTTATACCACCTTAGATCCATCCAATACTGGATTTATCATGCCCCAAGAGGGATCAAATCCTTTATGTGCAAACCTTATATTTGGTGTGTAGAATTTGAGGAAAGGTTTGCACCTTGAGGGATTTGATCCCTCTGGGCTCATGACAGATCATATGTTAGATGGATCTAGCCTAGTTCGAGTTTAGGGCCACAATGTCACATTGTTAGATTATCATTATTATGTATATGTTTGAGATAAAATTCAAAATCCACGTTTTTTTTGGTTGGCATGACCATATAATTTTTTTCTTTATTTTGGTTTGTGTTTTCTTCCTTGAATAGTTTGTAGGGTTGTGTTTGGATACTTTGAGTGGTTTGTGTGTTTATGTGTTTGGATTTGGATTGTAATGTTTGTGAATGTTACAATTGTTGTGTTATATTGTATATGTGTGTATAATTGTTTGGTAGTAATTAGTTGTTTATGAAGAAGGGAGACAATATTGTCAATAGTTTAAGGGAAGATTGATATTGCACATCTATTTCATTTAATTTCAGGTATCACAATTTTTGACAACTAATTAGTTCTAAATAGTGTTTCTCTAAATATTACAAAATATATCATGAATAGTAGTTTTAATAATATACTCAAGGCTGCTCTTGAAATAATTTGTTTCTTTGTTTATGTTTGAAATAATTTATTTCCTTCAAGAATATTTTGATGATTTTTTTTTTTTATTTATAATATATTTTGCAAAGTCAAGAAATAATGTATTTTTGATTGTTTTTAATGATTGGTCATATTTATAAAATATTTACATTTGTTTTTCCAAAAAATTATCACATTTCCTTAACGAATATTTTGATTTATTTTGATGTTTATAAATATACATTTTTCTCTTATAAATATTTTGAATACATTGTTGTATGCAATTACTCTATTAGTAATTTTGAATATATGTAACTTTGAATATATTTTGAATATATGTAATTGTCTATTAGTAATTAGTTGGTGATGAAGAAGGGATATGATCTTGTCAATGATTAATTTGCACTTTGCAGAGGATTGATTTTAAACATTTTTTTCATTTTAATTCTAGGTATAACACTTTTGACAACTAATTATTTCTTAATAGTGTCCCTCTACGTTTTACTAAATATATCTGGAATAATATCTTTTAATAATATAATGCCTCAATATTAGAAACATCTAATGTATCTAATGTGAACAATCAAATACCATTATAAAACAACAACTACTATGAAATCAATGCATCTAATGCATCTAATGCAAGAAATCAAATAAGATTAGAAATCAACAACTACACTGAAATCAATGCATACTACACTGAAATCAATGCATCTAGTGCAAGCAATCAAATAAGATTAGAAATCTACATCTACACTAAAATCCATGCATCTAGTGAAAGCAATCAAATAAGATTAGAAATCCAGATCTACACTAAAATATATGCATCTAGTGCAAGCAATGAAATATGATTAAAAATCCACATCTACACTGAAATTAATTCATCTAGTGCAAGCAATCAAATATAATTAGAAACCAACATCTACACTGAAATCAATGCATCTAGTGCAAGTAATCAGATAGGATTAGAAATCATCATCTACACTGAAATCAATGCATCTAGTGCAAGAAATCTTCTTCCCTCTCTCCCCCATCCATCTAATTGTAGAAATTCCCACTATAGATCACCTGATAATGCAATATACTAAAGCAAAATACTAGATCTACTTCTACAATCAAACTTTGCGGAAGCTTAATCAATTTGAGCAAGATCAATCAGAATACATATAACAGAGAATGAGAAATCAATTACACATGAACACAGAAGAATACTCTAGGGAAAGCCTCAGCGAAAAACCTCGATTTCCATATTATCATACAAGTGGAAATATGTCTGGATTACACAAAGCTTTAGCTCGCAAGCTATCAAACTCTCAGTACAATCCCTCAACACAACTAACAGACTGAATAGACACAACATATGACTATCCTCAGTCCTCCAAGCCTCCTATTTCCTTGCGTAATTTTTCCTGGAGTCCAATGCTGCCAGCTGTGTGAAGTCTAGCCTCACACTGCTCACTAAACTGAGAAATAACTGCGCAATCCTCAAGGAATGAATTCCTTCTGCATGCAAGAGATATTCACAATGGAATATTCTTGCAACTGATAGTACACTATCCCTCCATCTGATCTCAACTAGGTCTCTGACAGAACTGACATGCATGAGTTATTTATGAGAGAATATTCAATTATCTGAAGTGCAATAGTTACATGCATGCATGCATTAACTAACTGAACTCACAATTAGTTCCTCAAACTATTGGAACTAATCTAACTAGACTTAACTTAGTTAACTGAGCTAACTAATTATGCTGTAATTGGAACACTATACTTCATTAGCTGTTGAATTTTAAAGGAAAAGCATTGAAGGTATGCAGCCGGTGCTATCTCTATAACCACCTGGGCTGAATGTAAATGATAACGGAGCTTGCTGAAGTAATGACCTGAAGTCACGGTGGCACAAGTCAAATAGTGTAGAGTCTAATAAAGATAGAAATAAAAAATTTTAGTTGATAATGAAATTAAATTACACAAGTTATGTAAATTAAACATTAGTAAAGGTAGATAGATATCAATTTATAATAAACATCAAAATGTTTACATATTATTGTTAAAATATTTTAAAAAATCATAAAATAGATTCAATAATAATGTGTGTTTTTCCTCAACATTTGAGGTGAACACTTCATTTAGTATTAAAGACATATTTGCCAAAAAAAATTCTTTTACTAAAAATTTTAAAATTTAAATATATTTTGTAATTATTTTATCTTATTATAATTTAATTTAATTTATCATCATCACCCTATATATTACTTATACCACCTTGATCCATCCAATAGTGGATTTATCATGCTCCAAGAGGGATCAAATCTTTTGTGTGCAAACCATATTTTTGGTGTGTAGAACTTGAGGAAAGGTTTGCACCTTGAGGGATTTGATCCTATGGGCTCATGATAAATCATATGTTAGATGGACCTAGCCTAGTTCCAGTTGAGGGCCACAATGTCACATTTTTAGATTATCATTATTATATATATGTTAGAGATAAAATTCAAAATCCACATTATGTTTTCTTTGGTTGGCATGACCGATAATTCTCTTCTTTATTTTGGTCTATGTTTTTTTTCCTTGAATGGTTTGTAGGGTTGTGTTTGGATACTTTGAGTGGTTTGTGTGTTAATGTGTTTGGATTTGGATGGTAATGTTTGTGAATGTTACAATTGTTGTGTTATATTGTATATGTGTGTATAATCGTTTAGTAGTAATTAGTTGGAGATGAAGAAGAGAGAGGATATTGTCAATAGTTCAAGGGAAGATTGATATCGCACATCTATTTCATTTAATTTTAGGTATCACAATTTTTGACAACTAATTAGTTCTAAATAGCGTTCCTCTAAATATTACAAAATATATCCCGAATAGTAGTTTTAATAATTTACTCAAAGTTGCTCTTGAAATAATTTGTTTCTTTGTTTATGTTTGAAATAATTTATTTCCTTCAAGAATATTTTGATGATATTTTTAATCTATAATATATTTTGCAAAGTCAAGAAATAATGTATTTATGATTGTTTTTAATGAGTGGTCATATTTATAAAATATTTACATTATTTGCTTTTCCAAATAATTATCACATTTCCTTAATGAATATTTTGATTTATTTTGATGTTTATAAATTTACATTTTCCTCTTATAAATATTTTGAATACATTGTTGTATGCAATTACTCTATTAGTAATTTTGAATATATGTAACTTTGAATATATTTTGAATATGTGTAATTGTCTATTAGTAATTAGTTGGTAATAAAGAAGGGAGATGATCTTGTCAATGATTAATTTCCACTTGGCAGGAGGATTGATTTGCATGTCTTTTTCATTTTAATTCTAGGTATAGCAACTTTTGACAACTAATTATTTCTTAATAGTGTCCCTCTACGTTTTACTAAATATATCCTGAACAATATCTTTTAATAATCTACTACCTCAATATTAGCAACATCTAATGTATCTAATGCGAACAATCAAATACCATTATAAAACAACAACTACTATGAAATCAATGCATCTAATGCAAGAAATCAAATGAGATTAGAAATCAACAACTACACTGAAATCAATGCATCTAGTGCAAGCAATCAAATAGAATTAGAAATCCACATCTACACTAAAATCCATGCATCTAGTGAAAGCAATCAAATAAGATTAGAAATCCAAATCTACACTAAAATCTATGCATCTAGTCAAAGCAATGAAATATGATTAGAAATCCACATCTACACTGAAATTAATGCATCTAGTGCAAGAAATCAAATATAATTAGAAACCAACATCTACACTGAAATCAATGCATCTAGTGCAAGTAATCAGATAGGATTAGAAATCATCATCTACACTAAAATCAATGCATCTAGTGCAAGAAATATTCTTCCCTCTCTCCCCCATCCATCTAATTGTAGAAATTCCCATTGTAGATCACCTGATAATGCAATATACTAAAGCAAAATACTAGATCTACTTTACAATCAAACTTTATGGAAGCTTAATCAATTTGAGCAAGATGAATCAGAATACATATAACAGAGAATGAGAATTCAATAACACATGAACACAGAAAATACTCTGGGGAAAGCCTCAGCGAAAAACCTCGATCTCTCTATTATCATACAAGTGGAAATATGTCTGGATTACACAAAGCTTTAGCTCACAAGCTATCAAACTCTCAGTACAATCCCTCAACACAGCTCACAGACTGAATAGACACAACATATGACTATCCTCAGCCCTCCAAGCCTCCTATTTCCTTGCACAGTTTTTCCTGGGGTCCAATGCTGCCACCTGTATGAAGTCTAGCCTCACACTACTCACTAAACACAGAAATAACTGCACAATCCTCAAGGAATGAATCCTTCTGCATGCAAGAGATATTCACAATGGAATATTCTTGCAACTGATAGTACACTGTCCCTCCATCTGATCTCAACTAGGTCTCTGACAAAACTGACATGCATGAGTTATTTATGAGAGAATATTCAGTTATCTAAAGTGCAATAGTTACATGCATGCATGCATTAACTAACTGAACACACAATTAGTTCCTCAAACTGTTGGAACTAATCTAACTGGACTTAACTTAGTTAATTGAGCTAACTAGTTACAACTCAAAGTACAACTCATCCTGATTACTTTAATTAAGGATTAATTTCCTCAATCAAAGGAATAACTGTTGCATGTCCTCACATAGACTTCATGTTTGATTTTCTCCAGCTAATTAACTCAAGATGAATTAATTAATTATTTTTCATACAACTGCTAAGATCAAATTTGAATTTTAATTCTCAATTTTAGTTTTGGGAGTAACTAAAATTGGAATGTATCCCGAAATGCTATTTTTAGCACTTCCATATTTAGCATTTCTTGTTGTTATTTTTAACACTCCCTTCCAACAAGAAAGGGATTATCAGTCACCCCAATCCCGTCTTTGTGGAACTTGAACTTGCATTTTGACAATGCCTTAGTCAAAATATTTGCATCCTGTTCCTCGGTTGAAACATACAACAACATCATGATCCTCTTCACCACACAGTCTCGAAGATGATGATACCAGATATCTATGTGCTTGGACCTGTCATGAAATACTGGATAAAGAGTTTGATACAACTTTGATTATCACAATATATCATTGTAGGATCCATCCTCTGACCAAACAATCCCACTAGAATCTTTCGCATCCAAATGGCCTCACATGCTACCTGACTGACAGCTATGTATTCAACCTTTGTTGAGCTAAGTGCAACTGACCTATGTTTCCTGTTGTACCAAGAAACTACAGCTAAACCAAGGTTGAAGATTCCTCCCGAGGTGCTCTTCCGGTCTGATGGACTCCCTGCCCAATCAACATCTGTGAAGCCCTGAAGCTTAACTCCCTCTGTCCTTATGTACCACAATCCATACTGAGATGTGCCTCTGAGGTATCTCTGCACATGCTTTGATGTCTTCCAAAACATCTTGGTAGGTTGAACCATAGCTTGACTCAGCTGGTTCACCGCAAAGCACAAATCTGGTTGTGTGTTCACTAAATACATCAATGAACCCACAAGCTACCGATAAACAGTAGCCGCTACTAACTCACATAAAGTAGCATCCTCCTTCCTCCAGTTACCAACTAGAGGAGTCTGCATGGGCTTGCACTTCTCCATGTGGAATTGCCTGAGTATCTCATTGGCATACTTGCCTTGAGACACAAACACTTCCCCATCCTTCTGCCACACTTCCATGCCTAGAAAGTAGTGCATAAGACCCATGTCCTTCATCTCGAACTCTCTTGCAAGGTCCTCCTTGCAAGATTTGATCAACTGATCATCACCTGTCAATATCAGATCATCAACACAAAGTACAATGATCAATGGCTTACCTCCTACCATGATGTGGTAAAGGTTTGCATCTGCTTCACTCTTTGTGAAGACCAACCCAGTGAAATAGCTGTCGATCCTGGTGTACCAAGCGCGAGGTGATTACTTCAACCCGTACAAATCTCTCTTGATTTGGCACACATGCAAGTCATGATCGAAGGTCTCAAATTCTTCCGGCTACTCTATGTACACCTCTTCCTCAATCTTCCCATTGAGGAACATAGTCTTCACATCCATCTGATGGATCTTCCAACCCATCTGAGCTGATAGTTCCAACATCGATCTGATAGATGAGTACCTTGCTATAGGAGAAAAATATAAAGTAGTTGATCCCCTCGACCTGTGAGAAACCACGGGCAACAAACCTTGCCTTATATTTCTCAACACTGCCATCAGTTGCTTGCATTACCTTGTAAAGCCATCGAGAACTCACCACTGACTTGTCTGCTGGTCTTGGGACAACATCCCAAACACTGTTTCGAATGATAGAGTCATACTCCTCTACCATAGCATCAACCTAGACTGGTTGTTGCACTACTTCGTCGAAAGAAGAAGGTTTGGTATCTACACACTCCCCAACCAGGGCTATGTAACCAGTGTACCGCTCGGGTGATCTCCTTTGTCTGTGCTGAGAGAATGGCTACCCCACATTCTCTCTCGCATCCATCACCAATCTGTCAGCTTCTCGTGAGTGTTTCCACCCATCTCTTGAAGACTCTACATGAGTGGATGTCTCCACTCCCGGATCCTCTGCATGCAGCTGCTCCGTATCAGTCTGAGGCTCCTCCTCCTTTTGAACCAAAAGTTTCGCCTCTGCGTGTAACTTGAGCTCCCTCTCAAGGGACACTCACATGGCTTTTTTCTCATCGAAATTCAGATCTCTGTGTACCACTGTCCTATGTTTGTTAGGCAGGAACACCCGATAGTTGTGGGGTGTATCAGTGTACCCCACAAGTATCCCCAAATCAGCTGTTGGATCTAGCTTCTTCCGAGCATCATTGGTCACATGGTAGTAAACCAATGATCCAAAGGTCCTGAAGTGACTTACATCTGGTCGCTTCCCAGAAAAGGCCTCCATTGGTGTCTTCATCCCTAGTATATAGTGCGGGCTTTTGTTTTGCAAGTATACTGTTGTATTGCATGCCTCAGCCCACAAATGAGGTGGTAGGATTTGGTCATGCAACATCGCTCGAGCTACTCCCACAATTGATCTGTTCTTCCTTTCGGCCACCCCATTCTGCTGTGGGTTATGGGGTGTTGTCAACTCGCATTTAATCCCTTTTGCTGCGCAAAAGTCCTTAAACTATTGGGAGACATACTCTCCACCATTGTCGCTTCGCAAGGCTCTTATTATCTTTCCAGATTCTTTCTCTGCCAAGGCTTTGAACTCACAAAACCTCAAGAAGGTCTGAGCCTTCTTTTGCATAAAGTAGATCCAACATCTACGAGAAAAATCATTAATAAAAATAACATAGTACCTTTGTTTAGTGGTTGAGGCTGTAGATAATGGTTCCGCATACATCTGTGTGAACTTGCTCTAGGATTGCTCCAGCTCTACTGTCTCGATCCTGAAAGGAAGATTTCACATACTTACCCAAGGTGAAACCTTTGCATGTATCCACTTGCTCCAGTTTTCCCTTGGGTAGTTCGATAGAAATTTGTTGCATGGTCTTCAAGGCCCAATGGTGCAGGTGGCCCAATATTCTATGCCATAGTTCGCCAACATCTTGGCTTTGCACCACCTCTTCTTTGGAACTCAATGCAGCACAATCGTCTACCTTCATCTTCTAGAGATTCCTTAATCGAATCCCAATTCTCTTGGTCTGTCCAGTGCCGATATGCCTCAGGAATACCTTTCCTTTATTAAAGACTACATCATAGCCTTTATCTTCCAGCATAGTAATGGACACAAGATTCTTCTTCAGACCTGGAACATACTTTACATCAGTTAGGGTGAGAGGAGCTCCATGCTCCCTCTGAAACACAACTGTACCTTCACCTGAAACACAGTACTTTCCATCATCACCCATCTCAATGTGCATCTAGAGATCCTTCTCCTCCAAGGTACTAAATATATTCTTATCACCTGACATGTGGAATGAAGCTCCACTGTCCAGGTACCAAACACATCCCACCATGGATGAAACCATGCATGCGACGAGAGAGAAATCCAAGTCAAACTGTGAGGCCAGTGCCTCACCATCTGATCCTTCGAGGATCCCTTCTTGGATTTCTTCTGTGGACAATTCGTAGCATAATGGCCCACCTCATGACAATGAAAGCATCGCACTTTAGATTTGTCAAACTTCTTCCCACCATGGGAAGAACTTGATTTGGAATGGGACGCCTTCCCTTTCCCTTTCCTAGCCTTAATTGCTAAGGCTATATTTTCTTCATCATTTTGTTTTGATGAAGATCCATCTCTGGTGCTTCTTCTTATCTCCTCTTGCATCAGATTCGACCAAAGTCTTTCCTAATATGACAGTTTCTCTCTTCCATTTACCGAGTCTTGGTAGCTATGCTAGCTCTTAGGAAGACTGGGGAGAGCATGACTCACCATGTCATCATCGGCAGTCGTGATCCCTACAAACTCATCCCTGCAGGTGGTGAGCTTGTTCAAATATGTAGAGATCATGTCGCCATTTTCACACTTGATTTTCCGAAGCTTGTCTTTTAGTGCCAGCTTCCTTTGATTGCTATTGTTCTCATATAGATCCTTCAATGTTTTCCACATTGAATACGATGTCTCCTTCCCATGGAGGCTCGAGACAATGTGGTCTCAAACTCCATCTAGGAGGATTCTCCTCGCTCTAGCCACACATTTCTTCCATTCCGCCAAATCTTGGGCATTAGATGCTAGGAGCTTGGGGACTTCTTGATCAATGAAGTGCTTCAAACCGTTGCCCTTTAATACCACTTCCATGCCATCCTTCCACGCTATATAATTCGAGCTGCCATCAAGGGCATACTCGAGTCTCAAACCGTTGAATTCCATTAGTGAAATTGGGATGTGATAAGAACTCGATTTCTATAATCAGGAACTTCAAACTTTGAACTTCTCCCTTCTTTGTATATTGTTCTTCGCTTTGATCACCTTTGCTCTGATACAATGTAGAAATTCCCACTGTAGATCACTTGATAATGAAATATACTAAAGCAAAATACTAGATCTACTTCCACAATCAAACTTTGCGGAATTAATCAATTTGAGCAAGATCAATCAGAACACATATAACAGAGAATGAGAAATCAATCACACATGAACACAGAAGAATACTCTGGGGAAAGCCTCAGCTAAAAACCCCGATCTCTGTATTATCATACAAGTGGAAATATGTCTGGATTACACAAAGCTTTAGCTTGCAAGCTATCCAGCTCTCAATACAATCCCTCAACACAACTCACAGACTGAATAGACACAACATATGACTATCCTCAGCCCTCCAAGTCTCCTATTTCCTTGCGCAGTTTTTCCTGGGGTCCAATGTTGCCACCTGTGTGAAGTTTGGCCTCACACTGCTCACTAAACTCAGAAATAACTGCGCAATCCTCAAGGAGTAAATTCCGTTTGCATGCAAGAGATATTCATAATGGAATATTCCTGCAACTGATAGTACACAGTCCCTCCATCTGATCTCAACTGGGTCTCTGACAGAACTGACATGCATGAGTTATTTATGAGAGAATATTCAATTATCTGAAGTGCAGTAGTTACATGCATGCATGCATTAACTAACTAAACTC